>JBBPMD010000444.1:0-21794 GCA_038090095.1 Zangia roseola
CCTGGTGGTTGCAGCGGATGATGGAATGATGCCCCAGACACTAGAGGTCATCGAGCTGGTCAAGCGTGAAAAGGAATGTGGTAACGTTGGGATGGTTGTTGCAATTAATAAGGTTGACAAACCTGCTGCCGATGTTGTGAGCTTCCCGTTTCCTCTTGCATATTCGTCCCGCATTGATGTTCATGCTCGTGTTTTTACTTTACGCGACCTTTAGGAAAAAACTAAACTTGCTTTACTCTCTGCTGGGATTCAATTAGAAGAGGTCGGCGGGGATGTCCCCTCCGTCACCGTCTCGGGACTCACTGGTTCTGGATTACCTGAACTTGTTGAAACGATTGCTCTAGTCGCTGATATGATGGACCTCCGCGCAGAAAAGGATTGCTCACCCGTAGGGTATGTCCTCGAGTCCAGGATACTCAAAGGGTTTGGGTAAGTTGCTCATCTACTTTCTAGTATCATGTTTGTCACAACCAATCCGCGCCTGTAGTCCTGCCGCAACCGTTCTTATGACTCGTGGCACCCTCTGTTGTGGCACTCCACTTCTGGCGGGGACTTCATTGTGTTCAACTCGCCGCCTTCTTTCCCCTTCCTTGCAACCTATCACGTCAGCCGCACCTGGCAGTCCTGTCCTCATTACAGGGTGGAAGTCCCTTCCCGCGGTCGGTGAAGAAGTACTGGCAGGCAGTGAGGCCGACGTAAAAAGAGCACGCGCGAACCGGGAACGGAAACGCGATTTAGAGGGTGCTCTAGATGATGTCGAGGCGATCAACGCCACAAGACAGGTAGATAGAGAAAACGAGGCAAAAGAGAGAGAAGCTGCACGGAGTGCTAAGAGGGGTGGCCGTTTACCATCCCACCTAACTGAAAGCAGCCCTCTCGAGGAGGGAGTCGAAAAGAAGTATCTGCGGATTGTCGTGAAAGGAGACGTCAGCGGGAGTGTGGAAGCCCTGGTCGGTGCGATCAAGGATATTGGGAATTCGTCGGCGGGAGTGAAGGTTGTCTCCATTGGTGTGGGAGACGTTTCCAACTCAGATGTCGTGATGGCCAAGGCCGCGGACGGTACGTCTCTGTCCGGACTTTTCTCTACATGTTCGTTAATTTCCGCGTCAGCGATGATAGTTGCTTTTTCTGTGGGTGTGCCACGGGCTGTTCGGGCGTCCGCCTCGCAGAACCATGTCCCGATTTATACGTCCGACGTCATATATCGTGTCATTGACGACGTCCGAGATCGTGTCATATCCCTTTTACCATGCAGTTACGAAATTAAAGTTATCGGCGAGGCAACAGTGCTCCAAATGTTCGATATACAAATCAAGGGAAGTTCCAAAAGGATTGCTGGCTGCCGGGTCACGAACGGAATCATGCAACGATCGTGTCTGGCCAGGGTCCTAAGAGGAGAGACAATGGTGTATGAGGGTGAGCACGCAGACCTATGACCTCTGGATGTATTGAATTGGAGCGTTGGCAGGTTCTATCGATGCATTGAGGCAGCTGAAGAAGGAAGTGACGGAGGTTAGGAAAGGTGCAGAATGCGGCGTTGACATACAGGGGTTCGATAATCTCCAGGAAGGTGACGTTATCCATATGATTCAGAAGATAGAGGTGCCCGGACAGCTGTAAGCCTGGGCAGTTACATCGATTGCCATCCATCGGACAATATAGAAACTCGTGGGCCAAATCATACGTTTTGTTAATCGTACATGCAAAGTGTCTAATTATCCAGGATAACTGCTTCACGATGCCCGGCCCTTGTTCTGTTCGTCGAGTATAACCTCCTTCCCACCGATCGTACCGGTTCTACCCCCAACCCCAAACGTCAGGTTGATATTTCCGAGATCACGGGTCGTTTTCTCAAGGACGCTCCAGCTTCGGGTATCTAATTTCCTTAAGACAACTTCCACCTTGGTCCCAAAAAACTTATACGAACACCCTGCCGGTTCAACAGGACCAAAAAGCTTGATAGTTCGCTTGAACCGTTTCTGGGAAGGAAGGTAGAGATCAAAATGGATCTGTGTGTATCGTTGTGAGCAAAGCGAAATGCTGAAGATCGTCTGCATGGCGGTGCCAACCTGTGTCTCCTCAACCGTTACTTTGCTTCTGTCCTTGTCAGCTTGTTTGGCAAACACGGACACATGCACCTCGCTCGGAGTCTGGTAATGATCTACACGACACTCCGTGAGCTGCTGAGCCTGGTGGTTGAAAAATGTAAACACTTGTGATGGTAACGTAATGAAAGTGGTGTCACGCACCAAGTCTTCGGATATACCCTGCTTCGGAACAAAAACATGGCGGCCTTTCTTGCAACCTTCGATCTTAAGGAATTCTTCAAACTCCAAAACTCGCCGTTTACAGCACAAGTAACCCTGCACATTGCATGAGAATCGCCAGAAATACAGGCCAAAGTACGGAAACAATCCAGGAGGAACGTAATATATGGGGCCACGTACCTTGCTTCCCTCGCGGAAAATGGGCTGCAGAATAGATTAATTCGGTCGATGCATTGTTATTAGTGAAGGTGGCGTCGCAGAAATCTGAACGTACTGGCGCTGAATGGTAGGCGCATATGGTGCCTTCGCCATCCCCGATGCGGTTTTCTACATCGCTCACGAAAGCTACGTTACACCCTTTACGTCTGCATTGAGTGCCAGGTGCAACTGCCACACTCAGATCATCCTCCTCTTCCGGAACAGAAGGATGAACGGATTCAGTAGGGAGTGTGGTGGCAGGAGGCACAGATGGCTGTGATTCCGTTGCCCGTGCCGTAGAATAGATTTCTCTTCCATCTTTCAATTCCGTCATTGTGAGAATCTCAGTGGTTGCGGGCTTCGGCACCTGAGGGAGAGTTTGCGGTAATGCCTCCGAGTGTGTGCCCACCTCACACCCCTTGCCCAGTGCGATCGATGAGCGTTAGCGGTGAACGTGCTCCAGCAACCAACTGGAGAAGCGTACAGGTATGACCATGAATTCATCGAAGTCGAGAACCGGCTTGTTGACACTTGAGCAACATGACCACGACTTGAGCCCTTCATGGAAGACCTGATAGTAGCTTGAGACGACCGATCCACTAATGAGACTGGCAGCCGGGACTCACAGGAACTCCAGGGTGGTAATGACAACTGAACTCCGTATTCTCTGCTGGCGAGAAGTCTTGACCGCACCCTTTCCGTGCACAACGCGGCATGCTGAGAAGTGGTCGCAAGGTGTGACGAAATATTCTAGCCTAGCTGCAAAGCCCCAATAACTGCACTCGATATCGTCAAAGGTGTCATATATGGCTTATGTAACGCCTAGAATGTTCTTGAAAAATTGTACAGTAAATCGGACTCTGCGCTAGCATCGGCGACTCGTCGGTTTATCTAGCGATTATAAGAGATCAGCTGGCCACATTGCTACAATTACTAGGTTACTATTATCTTATTATCTAAGACGCAAATCCCGCGGGATGACTCTTCTGAGGACATACAACAAGTGGAGCAAACTCGTACGTTCGAATACTTAACTAAAATTAAGTGGAACTGTACGCGTTTGAAGGGACCAAGATCCACCCTCTGCAGGGAGATTTACTTGCATGGGAACCTCTGGCACATGCAAACCCACCAACCACAGTCGACCCCGGCGCTGTGACGGCAGCGACGATGAGTCCTGAACGTGAACATCCAGTACAGGTATCACCGAAAAGTTAGGTCCGTGCTAATCCATAGTATTATAAGAGTTTATAGACCATTGGTAAATTGTGAAAAAACCACGATCCTGATTTTTTGCGATGTGAAGCATAGTAATAGCATCGAATTCGACCCATAAGGTGTGGGACGAGCCTAGCAATGTGTCAACAGACAGGGGGATATCCTGCAGGCGTGTTACATGTTACAGTAAAAGGGATGGAGATAGTCTCGCATTCGAGATTGAATTGAAGAATCTCAGACTCAGGGGTGAATGTGGGTGGATCAAAAAACGTTTCAACGCCGCCGAGTAAGTTATCTACTCGGTAGAGTCATTGAAGCGTGGGTCAAGGTTAATACCAACGTACTTGTGGCAAGTGGATCAGTAAGGTAGGTTTAATTTCACTGGCAGCACCAACGCCATCAAACGTCATGGTTGTGCATGCTCCTCAATAGGTTCCGTTGCCAGCGGTACCTTGATAGGCTGGACTTAGGACTTCAAATTGAAGTTTCAGATAGCAGAATGAAAATTCTATCATAGGATCTGTGCAAAACAAGTAGCGAAGGCCGTCGTGCACCCAACTTCAATGGATCAAGTTGAAGTACTCGTCCAACTCTGGATCCGAACAGGGTCGAAAAGTTCAAACTTAGATCAATCATGTTCACCTGACAAGGGCTGGAGGGCGTGTTGGATCGCAAGCAGGTGGAGTAAAATGCAGACCCGAATCGAGACCAGAGGATTCCTGTATTTATTACCTTCCGGAACTTGGTTCTTCCCTAACTGACCTTCAAGTTGGGCTTCCATGTCCACGAATGAATTCCGAGATCCAACCCTGAGTCTTACCGTAAGAGCAGGTAAAGGCACCAGATCTGGGTTATCTATCTTTCTCGTGCTTAGGAGCTGCACTGGGATGCCATTGCTCCCGACGGCGATCATATCGAGGAAGCTTGAACAATGCACGAAGTCGGTGCACCGATAAATGATGCCAGAGCGATTCACCGCTGAACGCCACGACGATGTTGTACAGCCACTATGATGGAAGGCAGCCTGGAATGCAATGGCCACGGACCATGTGCACGGGAATTATTAGACGGTGTCGGAGCAGGCTCGATTTTTGCACAGCGGTCGTGGAGTATTCGCGTTGCAGGTTCAGACTCTCCCTGCAGATGCCCACAATTAAGTAACAGGCAAATTAATCGGAACGCGGCAACCGGAAACATCCCCTTGAAGGTGGTCAAGGCAGCGGTCAACGATTGACTAATCGGCATTCCAAGAATTACATTTTCTAAATCTACCTTTCAATCCAAGCCTGGACCAAATGACTCCCATACCAGAAAACCAATACCCCATGGACCTACGCGAGAAAGTGTCCGAAGTGCGGAAGAGATGCGGCGATGAAGGTGGGATCGTAATTTGGAATGTTCAGGAATACTTGCTGGTTCACGAAAGAACGATCGCACGCCATCTCTCTCGAGCTTTTGCATCAACACAGCGAAGGTCGATTGTGGATGGGCAACCAGAGTCTTCTCGAGGGTAATGGCTCGCCGTGCTACATCCCACGGCCTACAAAGATGTTCATATGCCAAGCCTGCCATTATCCCGCCGCCGACTAAGGTGAAAGCATGGGCAAAGCGTGACAGTCGTCGACTGCGAGATGCTTCATTTCCTGAAGAAGATCGTGAAGGAACGTGGTATGTCGCAATTCTGACCTTGTGTGCCGCCGCCCGGGTGATCTCGAAAACCGTGAAGAATGCGGCGAAACCTGAAGCTCGAATGGGTAAGATGCTTGGATAGTGGCTTCAGCGTACTTGCCACACATATCCTTCCCTAATCCCCAACCCCAACCGGCCCATCCACGTCCAGCCATTTCACTGACATCCTTCATCCAAAACCTGAGTTGTCTGATATCTTTGATTTGGTCAGATCTGTTCATAATGTGTGTCGGCTGTGTTCCTCGAAAGACTTCCTTCCACGCATGCGACCATCCCTCTCCTCTGCCACCCTCGACGACGAGTCTGAGGTTTTCCACAGGCGCAGCAACTACGGCTTGCATACCGCCAGCAGCTGCACCTGACAATGCAACCGCAAACATCGACTGACGTCCAAGACGACATTTCAGATAGCTGGCACACTCGGTGTACGTTGTCCAGAGAACTGTACCCAGCACTGCATTGGCTACCATTGGCGGTACAAAGTGCTTCGGTATCACTACGAACTATTGTAGTGTAAGTCTCGGGTCGGAACGCACTTAAAAGTGGGCGGACACCACACCTTGACTTTTTATGAGTGAGGTGATGTATTGAGGACTGAGAGTAGTTCCATGTCTGTTAGCATGTCCCCGGAGTGAGTGCCAACCGCTCACTGGGTTTGCGTGCGGTTAGAACGGAAAATAGTACATCAGTTGAGATTGACTAACCTTTAGACGGCCTGAATAATCTCACGGGACGGGAGAAGTACAAAGCAATTGCTCGCGTGGTCGTCCGAGCTAATGCTGCATAGAAGGGGCTACCTTGTTGGTCCTGAGTACTAGTAGTCGATGGTGAAATAGCGACTCCATCGTGAACAACCATGAGACACTTCCTTCGCCTCCACGATAGTGAGTCTTCGAAGAAGGTGTTGGACAAGTGGTATTCCTGGTGTTGGCCCTGCGATGAGCACGGAAGCACGAAAAGAACTCCAGTTCGGCTGTTGTACAGTAAATAGGCTTAGTCACGTCCTATGCGGCAACATTTTCAACGATGTATCTCGGAACGTCTCAGCGTCTCGCATGTTCCTCCGGAGAGGTCTGTAAGGCGGCTGACATCCGGCAGAACCGCCCGCAACTTACCACCTGATGGTTTTACCTTTTTCCCAACATTTTTCGATGAAAGCGAGCAACGATTACTACTGGCTACAGCCTTGAGTCAACTCGACGCCACTGAGAGCATACGTGTCCGCAGATGCCAAGGTAATTATCGTGCTAGGTATCCAGTGCCGGACGATGCACCCACGCGGGCTGGATTCCTGCCGGACGGTTATTACACATTCCACGAGGCGAGCGGTCGTGTAGTTCTCTGTTCTTGACGGTC
Organism: Zangia roseola; assembly: GCA_038090095.1. NCBI lineage: Eukaryota > Fungi > Basidiomycota > Agaricomycetes > Boletales > Boletaceae > Zangia > Zangia roseola. Next base: position 6,729 of record JBBPMD010000444.1, read on the forward strand.
CATTAATCCTTTCCCCAAGGGTCATTATGACAATGTTATTCGGGGTTACCGCGAAATGCGCCTCACTTCCTGGCCCGAATCTGAGCTTCGCACCCTGACTCCAGTGTTGGACCGCCTGCAAGCTTTGTACCCTTCGAAATACACCCAGACTCACCTGTTGCACCTGGCTTCCCACGGAGAAATTCTTCCTCACATTGACAACCCTCATGCGAGTGGTGATTGGATTTTAGGCGTCAGCCTAGGGGCAGCGAGAACATTAAGGATGGAATCGCCAAACTCTACGCAACCGGAAAGCTTCGAAATTGTGCTCCCATCTGGCAGCGTTTATCTACAGAGGTAACCCACATCCATCGGTATCGGGTCCGTGTACTAAGTACATTACAGAGGCCACATTCGCCACCAGTGGAAACATGCTATTTTACCCCCAAGAAATGAGGAGAAGTTCAAATGTGACCAACGTGTCAGCATAATGATTAGAGTAAGGTTATACTTACTCGTGGTTTACGTCTTCTTATATCCAGGTAGGATTGCCATGGAGGAGACGAAATCAGGGAAAGTTGAAGTTGGGACCCGTGCACACGAGCAATCTCGGCTGGATGGGTAAATGATGTATTGTCTAGCCCATCTCAGTCCCGACCCTGACTGCCACTTTTATTGCGATGTGTGTATATCGCAATGCCCTCTTGACTACAGCAATCGAGTGAGATAATTCCAGGTTTGGCCTTTGAAGTGAAACCAGGACCGCATCGGGCCTGAAACGACATTTTTTTTGATTCCGTCTGCTCAATGACGTTCGATCTACTCAATTGTCATCTGTTCACATGCACAAAGGGCGGACATGATGTGAAGAGATTATGGGAGAGCACAAATGGGGTGCCTTCTAATGACTCATGTAGGAGGGTGTTACATCGACCCCAAGCTAATGCCGTTGGAGATTTGACCTCGGGGTACCAACCCTCGAGAACGAGGGGAATACATACAGCCAGGTGCCACGTTCAGACGAACATCGTCGTTTGTGATCCAAAACCCCGATCTCACATATCCGCTCAATGGTCTAGAACTTAATGTCAAATTCTCGCTTGAGTCCTCGCCCCAATTTTGTCTCGTCGGCCAGGAGGGATCAGCAAGCGATTGCCTGTGCTTACGGCTCTACGGGACAGAAGAAAACGTGCAGCCTAGATATATACACCGATTCCCAAAACCCTGGTAACTGACACCATGCGGTTTGGCGACATGCCATGTAACAAAATTACCCGTTTGATACGGTATTTCTATACGGTATTTCTGGAGTCCAAGCCTGGCGGTAGAAGGCGAAACACGACATGATGCATTAAAAATACTCCGCGGCTACAGGCGATTAAATAGCTATATGGCCGATGGAAATTGATACAGTGTGGGGGATGTAAGTCCATGCAATGGCTCTAGCGAGTCTAATGAGATCTACAATGCCGATAAAGCGCGTTCCGAATAATGACATGGCTTAGTGTACTTTTGAGACACTCGAAACGCTGTTGATTGGAGTTAGCCTCTCAAGGTGTTTGGACCTCGCAATGTTTGAACGGCTTACGGGAGACTGCGGTGACCTTCCCCTCCATCCACCGCTACGACGACAACCTGCGTCCCCTACCGGCAATTAGACACAGATACCATGCATACTGGAGCAAACAGCTCACATCGGCGAGGCGGCTCGTGGATTGTACAGTACCATACTTGATTTCGCCGCAAGCTGTCCAGAAGAAAACTCGTGTGCCATTCTATGCTCTAGGTCAACAGCGTCCAAAGGAGACAAGTGGCACTTACGGGGAACGCGTTCATAGCCAAAATAGTAGGCAGGGAACGGTAAATTTTGAAGGTCGTTGGATGCCATTTGCGAGTGGGTTGCATTCTCCTTATAAACCTATGGAGTAAATGTTTGAGTGAGATCCGTCTTCCCTCGATCTCCAGATTACTTCAAGCTCCCAGCGGGGGGCAGTCGGTGATAGGACCTACTGAGCGGACGTGCCTAATCTGTTCTTGCAACCAGGAAGGGCTTGGTGGAAATCTTGTCGCTTATTGGGTTGTGAAGAACAGCTATAATGACACATTACTATTAGCCAGCGAGCAATTGCAATAGCCGAGCTCAATTAATTCACGGACAACGGCTCGACACTGTGTGCGTGTTTGAGATGCCCAGTGGTAAATCAAATGCAATAATATCTTGACTGTGAGTTATGAAAATAATGAACTGGTTGAGGCAGGACGGCATCACGAAAGGACGTAATAGTGCTGGAGGTCCCCAAGAACTCCAGTGCGGCATCGTGGGTGCACCCCACGATGAAGCAAACGATCCTTAGAGGTTGACGCGTGGCAGACATATGCAGGTTCACGCACACGTTTCCATCCTTCCATCAGCCGGACCTGATCCTCGGCCTCTGCCCCCAATGAAGTTTCATCTTAGCGGAGCTCTGTGACTAAATGAAACGGACCAGTGAAGTACTTGGTGGATCTTGAAAGTGAGGATCATGTACATGCACGTACAGCTTTCCGTAGAAAACGAGGCGAAATTCATAAATAATGGTTGTCCGTGGCACCAGTGCATGGGAAAACAGCGGAGCTCAGAATGCCCGATTAATTTGTCAAATCCGCATTGGAAGGGACTGGCATCGGACGGCTTGAAACTGCAACGTTCTCGAGAACCCTCATTTAACATCGACAACAGCTGCGGCGCAATATGTCGGTCATTCTAGTAACAGGCTCGTACGACCATGAGATCAGATTCTGGGAAGCTTGGAGTGGAATTTGTTCGCGTACCATCGCGAGGTCCGGGGAATCTGGTGTGAGCACAATTTATTCAGTCTCGTTGTGCAGATCAGGTCATGCATGCTACCGCGTTTGCCATTAGCAAGTAAATCGACTGGCTATATCTCCCGAGTAATCTAGTCCTTCAACCTGTGGAGTCTCGCTCACGTTCCCGTTAGCAAGCGACTACTGGCTGCGGCCATCCACAAGAAAGTGTACATTTACGAAATCGCAAGCACTTCCTCCACCCCGGTTAGTTCCTCCACCATCTCCGTAGTACATGCTTTAAAGTATGCAATTGGCAGCTGACCTGCCTCGATGCGCACACTATGAACGTCACCTCCGTTTCTTTCCACAGTGAAGGGAAATGGTTAGTTACTGGTAGTGAAGACGGCACTATCAGGATATGGGACCTTAGGTACTCATCCTTTTCCAAGTTTACGTGGCTTTACTCCATCTGCTGCTTCAGGAGCACACAGGTGCATCGTAGTTATGATAACGGCGCGCCAGGTATCCCCATTTTATCTATCGCCCGCCTGAGATGGTGCCAACGCATATACCAGTCAACGACGTTTGCGTCCATCCTAATCAAGGAGAACTCATTTCTTGCGATCAAGCCGGCTGTATCAAACAGTGGGATCTATCTGAAAATCTTTGTTCACACGAACTGGTGGGTCGATCTCGCCCCCCTCTTTTCGGTTTCTTAATGCACAGGTGCAAGACTCCGGCAGGTGATGTACCTATCAGGTCGGTCAGTCTGGCATCCGATGGGTCGTGCTTAGTCGCTGGAAATAATAAGGCATGCCTTTAACGCTTGGGTCGACTAGCACTCATGGTTCGGTGATTAGGGGAAATGCTACGTCTGGAAAATTAACGAAGAGAAATCCGAACTTCCAAGATACCAAGCTGTAACCAAGTTCAGCGCGCACAAGAAGTATATAACCCGCGTTCTTCTAAGTCCTGATGTTAGGTAAGTCATGTATCTGACTTGCCTTTTTACCTACATCCGGGCACATTAGGTATCTCGCCACATGCTCTGCGGACACCACAGTGAAGATATGGTCTATATCTCAAAATTATGAAATGAGGCAAGAGAAAGTACTCCAGGGACACCAACGATGGGTGTGGGACTGTGCTTTTAGTGCGGATTCTGCATATCTGGTGACAGGTGAAAAACTGTTGTATGCTCTAAACTGCTCATATCAATGCATACTGTCAACTAGCGTCCTCGGATCACACTGCTCGACTTTGGGAAATGGCTTCAGGCGAGACTGTCAGACAGTATAACGGACATCACAAGGGTATGTCGAAGTTTGGTTGCAAAATGATATCCTCATCGAGACACTTCATTCAGCTGCGGTGTGCTGTGCGCTTCATGATGGAGCAGGTTGATTTCATATTGGGGTAAAGACACGTATCTTTGGCCTGGGGGCCCATCTGGTGATCAGATAGAAGATGGCTGTTCCAGCATGAATGAAGTCATCTCGGCAATCGCCTTTGGAAGTTAATTGCAATGTGCTACACTTCGGTTCTGCCCGGGCTAGTGTTCGGTTTGAACATTCGCGCTACTAGTAGTCATGGAACTGGCAAGTCATGCCGACCGTAGGTACTTTAATCCGGGAAGACGGTTTACTGTCGGAATTTCGTGATGTTAGAAAGATGAGTCGGTTAAGTTGAAGATCCACGAACAACGTTTACCGGGAAATAGATTGTACGGTAGTTCGACGAAGCAGGTCGCCGGGTTTCTTATGGCCTTGTCAATTGAATATATCCTTGATTTATCACGTTCACCTCCTCGGTCTATACCCACCGTGAATTGTTCACGCGTCTCGAGTAAGGCAATTGCTCTCCAAAGTTGGGGAAATTCACTGGTACAGTAGAAGTTGATGACACCACCTCCCGATATAGTCGAACTTTGGAAATTCTAGTCCATACAAACCCCGCGTGACACCCTTTGGTCATCTCTATGACGCCTCGTCCCATCCTTGGACGACGTGATCTGATAGGTAGTTTGTTTTCATTGTCTTGATGAAGTTCGCATGACGACTTCGCATGTTATTGACTGATTTTCTAGATTTGGCAACCACGTGTGCCAGCCCAGGTTTCAATGACTCGTCAGGCACTTCGCAATCGGACGGGCCAAAATTATCATCCTCCGATGAGGTAGTTGTGCGCAAGCTATAAGATAACATGTTGCACTAATCCACTACATGCGACTGATGAAGTTATTTTCTGGTGTGCCTGATGTAACCAGCATAACAGGATTTAGTCGGCCGCGGTGTGGTAGGGCTACTGCGTACTTGTAGCACGCTCTCGTCTGAAACATCGTTTTTTACACCCATTTTATCTCCACCAAAATTACGAGACGAAACGCTGGTGAGTTCTATTACTACTATTCACCCTGCGCTGACTGACTCCAGGCAATTCAATTGTAAGTATACCTATTACCCATTCTGTGTTTCAGTCGTGACAGAATGACAGAAACGTTCTCCTGCAGGGATGCAGTACTCACATGGTCACGCGACAGGTCTGTCAGTGTCACAACGGTGTAAACATTCTGCATTAGCCGGCAACCTCCCGGGACATCATTACATGGAAAGTATGCGCTGGATATCGTGTCGTGCGGCCGTCAGTGATGCGGCTTTGTTCTCCGGTTCCGAGGGCCCAGTCAGAGTCAGATCTCCGCCACGGCGCTCGAGGCTCAGAACCGGTGTTTGGGGCACGAAGTCCAGCACCGGAAACGATCCCTGTTCCACGGCCACTAAGCACGAGGTAGGTGCTCTTTTGGTGAGGCACCTCGCCTCTACTGCAAGGCGTTGCCGCCTGTCGACTCCCTTGTAATTTCCGCCCACAAGATGAGACGGGGGAATCATATTCTGCGCAGTGCGGATTGATACAGAAAGCTAACTACTGTCTTTTGTTTTCTCAGTTGAACCTCGGCTTGCTGGGTGCGGCGTCGTTTGCGATAATTTCCGCCTTGAACGACATTGCGCGCAACAGTATACTAGTACTAATTATTTTCTTGGCTAGGCCGATTTATGGTCGATGATCCGGCGCGGGTGATTCCAACCGCTTATTGGCGGAGGTCCGCCGGAGATCCGTCCGCGGAATAGATTATGTAATTCTACTCAGCTTTATCGCTTCATCACTTTTCGCTTCTTCCTCTTCCACCAGTTCTTTTTCTATGGACCCGAACGTCTCGCACCAGCTCCCTCTGGTCTCTGAGGCGTCTTCTCTAACAGATAGCGGTTTCTATACTGTCCAACGTGATCCCCATTCTTGGGATCAGTCTCTACCCGCCGATCAAGGCCTTTATCTCGCAGAGTATGAGAAAGATGCCTGCGGGGTAGGCTTCATCTGCCATATCAAAGGCGAGCAAAGCCACAAAATCGTCTCCGATGCTCGTCAGCTTCTATGTGCCATGACTCATCGTGGCGCCACGGGGGCTGACAGCCGTGATGGGGACGGCGCCGGCGTCATGACCGGTATCCCACACCTCTTCTTCAAGCGGGAAGCCGAGAGGGAGATTGGTTGTGTCTTGCCCGAGCCCGGCGAATATGCTGTCGGTAATGTTTTCTTCAAGGCCAACGACCCCATCCAACTTCAAAATTTCAAAGCGATCTTCTCCAGCATCGCCAGTGGGTTGGGTCTTCGTGTGCTTGGCTGGCGCGAAGTTCCGACGGACGGAACCATTCTCGGTCCTGCTGCCAGTAGCAAGGAGCCCGCAATCCACCAGCCTTTCGTTGTACTTCGCGATCACTATGGTGACGGCACTACCTGTCAGAATGGTCCTTTCGATGCCAAACTGTTTGAGCGCCAGCTTTACGTATTGCGCAAGCACGCCACTCATACTATGTTTGTCCCCTCTCATTCATTCGGAGTCTTGAACGTCACTCAACAATATTCCAACTTTCTTGTATATAAAGTACGCTCGCGAAGGGTTTCTATGTCTGTTCACTGTCTTCCAAGAACATTGTGTATAAGGGGCAGCTTTCTCCGCCCCAAGTATACAACTACTACCATGACCTCAATCACGTTCTGTATCGTTCCCACTTTACTTTGGTGCATTCTCGATTCTCTACAAATACATTCCCTTCCTGGGATCGCGCCCAGCCAATGAGATGGGCCGCTCATAACGGTCAGTATATATCATGCTTAAGGTGTATCAGGTAAGATCTGACGCGCCACTCTAGGCGAAATCAACACTGTTCGTGGCAACAAAAATTGGATGAGGGCTCGTGAAGGTGTGCTTTCGTCAACGAGCTTCGACGATCAACTCGACCTTCTCTATCCCATCATCGAGACGGGGGGATCTGATTCCGCTGCCTTCGATAACGTACTCGAGCTACTTGTCGTGAATGGTGTCGTCACGTTGCCAGAAGCCGTCATGATGCTCATCCCCGAGGCATGGCAAGGGAACGAGCACATGGAACCCGCAAAGCGAGCTTTCTATAACTGGGCTGCTTGCCTTCAGGAACCTTGGGATGGGCCCGCCTTGTTTACCTTCAGTGACGGTCGTTACTGCGGTGCAAATCTCGATCGAAATGGTCTCCGTCCGTGTCGTTTTGTGGTCACCAATGAGGACATCATGGTTTGTGCTTCTGAAGTTGGCGCGGTTTTCATCCCTCCGGAGAAGGTTGTGCAGAAAGGCCGTCTAAAGCCTGGTCGCATGCTTCTCGTCGACACGCTCGAAGGAAGGATTGTCGATGACAAGGAACTCAAGTACAACACAGCTTCCAAACAGAACTTCGCGTCATGGGTCGAGGCCCATATCCTACATGTTCCGAACATCATTAAACGTGTAATTCGCAGCAATGTCTCGATTAATACTGTGATCGACGAGACGCCGCTCAGCAGCGATCCCAAACTCCTCGCGTTCGGCTACACGGTTGAACAGCTCAGTATCCTTATTCTTCCGATGGTCGAGAACGGCAAAGAAGCACTTGGCTCCATGGGGAACGACGCACCCATAGCAGCGATGGCTACGCAACCTCGTCTCATCTACGACTACTTCCGCCAGCTCTTCGCGCAAGTGACAAATCCGCCAATAGATCCGATACGAGAGAATATTGTCATGTCGCTTGAAGCATATGTCGGGCCCGAGGGCAACCTCCTAGAGATGAAGCCGGAACAGTGCCATCGCATTTTTCTTCCATCTCCTCTGATTTCTTTGGAGGAAATGAATGCCATGAAGAACTTGAAGGCCGCATACGTTACCTGGCCGTCGATCACAATCGACGTCACTTTCCAGAAGGAGGAGGGTATTCCAGGGTATCAGCTTGCACTGCACCGTGTCTGCAGCGAGGCAGCACAGGCCATCGAAGATGGTATCAAAGTCATTGTTTTGTCCGATCGCGCCACTGGCCCGTCTCGTGTACCTCTCTCCGCACTGGTTGCGTGTGGTGGCGTCCATCATCACCTCGTCCTGCAAAAGAAGCGAGCCAAAGTCGCATTAATGGTCGAGACCGCCGAAGCACGCGAAGTGCACCACCTTTGTGTCCTCGTTGGGTATGGGGCGGATGCCGTTTGCCCTTGGTTAATGATCGAAACAATACATAAAGTCGGGCGAGAGGGACTGTAAGTTGAGGAAACCTAAGTTTCCTATGTGAATTGACGCACTTTTTTGCAGCATCAAGGGTGGCGACAAGACTGTTCAGGATCTAATTACCAACTACCGAAACTCTGTCGACAATGGTATCCTCAAAGTTATGTCAAAAATGGGAATTTCGACTCTCCAATCATACAAGGGGGCCCAGATTTTCGAGGCCCTTGGTCTGCACAGCGAGGTCGTGGAACGCTGTTTTACTGGAACTGCGTCCCGAGTTCAGGGTGTAACATTTGATTTACTGGCGCTCGATGCCTTCGAGCTCCACGAACGTGGCTGGCCATCTCGGGAGACCATCTTACCACCTGGTATACCCGAGTCGGGCGAGTATCACTGGAGGGATGGCGGTGAGGCGCACATCAATGACCCCGCAGGCATCGCTAGTTTGCAAGATGCCGTCAGGGAGAAGAATCAGACTGCGTATGATGCATATGCTCACAACGCCAACGAACAAGTGAAGCGTATCCACTTGCGTGGCCTACTTGATTTCCGGCTAGAAAACACGACGCCAATCCCCATCGAACAAGTGGAGCCTTGGAACGAAATTGTCCGCCGTTTCGTCACTGGAGCCATGTCTTACGGATCAATATCTATGGAGGCCCACTCTACGCTGGCTGTCGCTATGAATCGACTCGGCGGCAAATCGAATACCGGTGAGGGTGGGGAGGATGCGGAAAGATCACAAGTCCTCCCTAATGGGGATACCATGCGATCCGCGATCAAGCAGGTTGCTTCGGGTCGCTTTGGCGTCACGTCCAACTACCTCGCTGATGCAGACGAGCTGCAAATCAAGATGGCGCAAGGTGCCAAGCCTGGCGAAGGTGGTGAACTCCCGGGTCACAAAGTATCGGGCTCAATTGCTCGCACTCGACACTCTACTGCTGGTGTCGGTCTAATTTCACCCCCTCCACATCACGACATCTACTCTATCGAGGATCTTAAACAATTAATCTATGACCTGAAGTGTTCTAATCCTCGCTCGCGCGTCTCGGTGAAACTCGTCTCGGAAGTTGGAGTAGGCATTGTTGCCAGCGGTGTCGCTAAAGCCAAAGCGGATCACATCCTCATCTCGGGTCACGATGGCGGCACCGGTGCCTCTCGCTGGACTGGTATCAAGTATGCCGGATTACCTTGGGAGCTGGGACTCGCGGAAACGCATCAAACGCTCGTTTTGAACGACCTCCGTGGTCGCGTTACTGTCCAGACGGATGGCCAGATCCGGACGGGTCGTGATATAGCTATCGCTTGCTTGCTTGGGGCAGAGGAGTGGGGTTTTGCCACGACACCTCTCATTGCAATGGGTTGCATCATGATGCGGAAGTGTCACTGTAAGTCGTCCATTCCTGTGTTCAACCTCTCAACCTCACGCCTGCGATGCAGTGAATACCTGTCCTGTGGGTATCGCTACTCAAGATCCTCAACTTCGGGCGAAATTTGCCGGTCAGCCCGAGCAGGTTATCAATTTTTTCTATTACCTGGCAGAAGATCTGCGTTTGATCATGGCAAAGCTCGGGTTCCGCACTATCAACGAGATGGTCGGTCGTGCTGACATGTTGAAAGTTGACGAGAAGCTCCGCACAACCAAGACTGCTAAGCTTGATCTTTCCGCCGTGCTGAAGCCCGCATGGCAAATGCGCCCTGGCGCGGCCACGTACCGTGTTCGCCAGCAAGACCATAAACTCTACATTCGCCTTGACAACAAGTTTATTGACGAGTCAGAGCCTGCGCTCACCAAGGGACTTCCTGTTCATATCGAGTGCGAAGTCACAAACACCGACCGCGCACTTGGTACCTCTTTGTCCCATCGCGTCTCCAAATTGTATGGCGAAGATGGTTTGCCCAAGGACACTATCCACATTCGTATGCGCGGATCGGCTGGTCAATCTTGTGGCGCATTCCTTGCGCCAGGAATCACGATCGAATTGGAAGGTGATTCCAACGATTACGTCGGAAAAGGCTTGTCTGGAGGCCGCCTTATTGTGTACCCACCAAAGCAATCGACGTTCAAAGCCGAGGAAAACATCATTATAGGGAATGTCTGCTTATATGGTGCTACGTCAGGCGAAGCCTTTATCAGGGGTATAGCCGCAGAACGTTTCGCTGTCCGAAACTCAGGCGCGAACGCCGTTGTCGAAGGTACTGGGGATCACTGCTGTGAATATATGACCGGTGGACGCGTTGTAATTCTTGGCACCACCGGTCGCAACTTCGCTGCTGGAATGAGCGGGGGAATCGCTTATGTTCTCGACACCGCGCACACGTTCGCCTCTAAAGTCAACATGGAGATGGTTGAGCTTGGCAAAGTTACCGATCCCAAGGAGATTGCTACCCTTCGCAGTCTTATCGAGGACCATCGCCATTACACCAGTTCGGAGGTCGCCAATCGTGTCCTGAATGACTTCCACCACCTTCTTCCTCTGTTTGTCCGGGTCATGCCTCTGGATTACAAACGCGTTCTGGAAGAACAGGCTGCAAAAGAGAAGGAAGAAAAGATGCGTTTGAATGTTATCGACCTCGTTCCTTCTCGAACAGCCAGCCAAGTGGACCTCGCTTCAGAGGGTCTTGAAGATCTTTTACTCCCTAAGGAACCTACTCCAAGCGCTCCCAACGCTCCCAGCTACTTCAAACGCCACGAACCTGCCGTTGGCGACATAGAAGATTCCCTTGTTGATGAATCGGCAACTAAGCAACGGCTCCACAAACTGGATAAAGCTCGCGGATTCATGAAGTATCAGCGACTCAACGAAGCATACAGACCTCCCCGGAAGCGAGTCAAGGATTGGAAGGAGATCTCCACTCGGCTTACGGAAAGTGAACTCAAATATCAATCTGCGCGGTGCATGGACTGTGGTGTTCCGTTCTGCCAATCAGACACTGGATGTCCAATTTCCAATATCATTCCCAAGTGGAACGATCTGGTGTTCAAGGGTCAGTGGAAAGACGCACTGAATCGGCTCCTTATGACGAACAACTTTCCCGAGTTCACGGGGCGTGTCTGCCCTGCGCCATGCGAGGGTGCATGTGTTTTGGGGATTAATGAACACCCTGTCGGCATCAAGAGCATAGAGTGTGCTATTATCGACAAGGTGCGGCTAACTCGGTGTACTTTATTTCCATGCTGAGCTTCGTAATCTCCAGGGCTTTGATATGGGGTGGATGGCCCCTGACCCACCTTCGTTCCGCACAGGCAAGAGGATCGCTATCATCGGATCTGGACCCGCAGGCCTCGCCTGCGCTGACCAACTGAACAAGGCCGGTCATTTGGTTACTGTATATGACCGTAACGACCGCATGGGTGGTCTCTTGATGTATGGAATTCCCAAGTAAGTGACTTCGGTCCACGTTCTGTCGCGTTACTGAGCTTTTTTTAGCATGAAACTTGACAAGGCGATCGTACAGCGGCGGTTGGACCTCATGGCTGCCGAGGGCATTGTAAGTGCCTTGGATATGGTTTTGCCTTGTCGTCACTGATTGTTTGAAAGACATTCGTACCGAATGCACATGTCGGCGTCAACATCGACGCGGTTGTCTTGCACGAAGAGAATGATGCTGTTGTCGTCTGCACTGGCGCGACCTGGCCACGAGACCTGAAGATCCCCAATCGCAACGTCGACGGTATTCATTTCGCTATGGAATACCTACAGGTAGGTCGGTTGCCATCTCGGACATTCCTTTTCTCACTTATTTCAGTTGAACACAAAATCCCTTTTGGACTCGGAGTTGAACGACGGCGCATACATGGACGCCAAAGGAAAAGACGTCATCGTGATTGGTGGCGGTGACACTGGTAACGACTGTATCGGCACAGCCATGCGCCATGGTGCCAAGTCTGTGACAAACTTCGAGTTGCTGCCCAAACCCCCGGGTAGTCGAGGAAGAGACAACCCATGGCCGCAATGGCCTCGGTACGTCGTGTTGTAATCCAGCCATACGCGATGCTCACTGTACGTGCGCAATACAGGACCTTCAGAACCGATTATGGGCACACCGAAGTCGCTGCTCACTTTGGCAATGGTGAGCACGGTGCTTGGCTGCCTGATCGTAATTAAAGTGTCTTTCAGATCCTCGTGAATATTGTATCTCTACCAAGGAGTTCGTACTAGATGAAGATGGGAAGTTGAAAGGGTTGAATACTAGTGCGTATCTTGTGTGGGAATGGCATCCACTGACTGACAGATGACCATCAGTCCGCGTCGAGTGGACCAAGGATTCTAATGGGCGCTGGAAGATGGAAGAAGTTCGTGGTTCTGAGAAATTCTTCCCAGCGCAACTGGTCTTCCTCGCACTGGGATTCCTCGGACCACAGGCCGAAGTGATCAATGCTCTCGGAGTAAAACAAGACGGGCGATCGAACATCCAAACGCCCCCTAAAGTATGTATGGCTGCGTGCATTTCGCTACAGTATTGACATCCCTTCTAGAAATACGTGACAAATGTCGAGCGTGTGTTCGCCGCAGGGGACTGTCGCCGCGGACAATCGCTTATTGTTTGGGGTATCAAGTACGTGGTTTCGCTTGGTTAATGTATCGATTCTCAAGACGAATATCTTTAGTGAGGGTCGTGGCGCCGCTGCAGAGGTGGACGCATGGCTCAGCAACGGGTCTTCCCGGTTACCCAGCGCTGGCGGTATCAAGACTAGGGTATGTAGAGGTCGGAATTTCAATTGCGACCTTGGCTGACCGGCTATTACAGACGTTCGTGCCGCCCCCGAGCAAGTTGCCCTCCAGTGCAAAAGTTGAGTTGTAGAGGAGCGTTCGTTGTGAGATTGTACAATCGAGCGTGGAGGTCTAGAGTTGGTTGCACTTAGAACTGTGATCCTTGGTTATTCGTCTTGGTTGAGCAATCGTAGCACGTTTGGTTGTATATATAGTGTACTCATACATATCATGCCAATATCAGTCTCTGTCCCGACGCACTTACTCGTACGACAAAATTCATATGAGCACAATGCAACATGAAATATCGCAAGATACTATATAGATCGGTAAGTGCAGCCTGTTACGGTGGGTCACTCAGAAGCGGCACCTCTGTGGAGGCTGCAATTTCGATCCAGGTAGGACTTGAAACATGGTCCAATTTTCATTGATGGACACTTTTCGAAAAACCCATGTGACACTTTTCGACCCAGTTTGGACAGTCTCAAAAGGACATGATATATATTTGGCCCGTCCAACAAAGCGACGACACCAGGCCAAGCACCAGGGTGCCTCTGGAACCAAGGTTTTTGATATTGGCTTCATTGATAATCTCCTTGAAGTCAACCTGGAAGATGATCCTGACTCGGACTCAGGTACAGATCGACGCATCGTGCGACACGTACATACTGACCAATTTGAGTCACTTCGTGGAAGGAACCAAACGATGGTTTTTCCGTCTGATTTCTGTACTTGAAGCTGCAAACCAGGGCACGGTGGGAGAATCCAAGACGTCCAAGATGTCTCGCGAAGCACAAGAACGAGTTACGGGCGGCTGACAATGATAATGACGGCGGTCTTATCAATTTGAGGGGAACGGACTGTAATTTGCATGTGAAATATGCTGGCAAATCAGTAATCCTCGAGAAAGCCGGTCATAAGTGCTGGTTTTTGCCAAAGTTCCACTGTGAGTTGAACCCAATAATTTGTGTATACTCAGTGGGTATGGTTAGAAATTAGAATGTTTGATGACTAATTATCACCACCGCAACACGGCCGCACTCGTGGTAACAGTGTCGGACTCCTGGCATGTTCCCTGCCGCAACACCTCGATCTACTCACACATTTAATCTTAAATTTAGGCAGAAGGCTAAATTCCAAACAAGCTGAATTTGTAGTGAAAAAGTACAAATCGTACCGTCGCTGTGTGCGTAGCCTAGAGCGTAATCGATATCTAATAAGCAGACCATGGATTTAGAATGCATATACTACTAACTCCGACATCCCATTGTAGACACTCCGACCATCGGCGCTTGAAGTTCAGAGCCTTGTTGTCTACAGGTTGCTATTTTGAGTGCCCGCACTATAGAAGTACATAGCAATAAAACATAAATATCGCATATGGGCGCAAAACCCACGTCATTCCTCATAAATGCGAACACAGCCTTTTCCCCATTTCTCCATGACGGCACACCCACCCTCTGTCGGTTGTGTGAAAGCTACTTGGCCATTGATTGGGTCAAGCGGACAGCCGTGTATGAAAGTGGCTGCCGTGGCAGACAGCAGCTGGGTTGCGATGCCTTGTCGCCGATGGGCCGACGAAACGAACAACCGGGGTATACCAAGTGGCGTGGGTAGTGGCGTGGGATGACAAAAGAGACCGGAGCTCGCGTCGACAGCTACCAGGGACTGGGTTGGAGGGCGAGAGAGACTGGAATTGGCAACATGTTGTATGCCGACCGAGACAGGGGGTTCCGACGGGACGATTGCCATGGCAGTCGAGATCCGTTGAGCAATGACACAGCCCACAATCTTTTCCCGATGTGCATTTGACGCTGTGGGGACAAGGAAGAGGTATGCTTTTGAAGACTTGAGGATGAACTCGGTTAATGGCGGAGATGCGAGTGCGAGGTTGATGGTTTCCAGGAGATGGGAGAGCTATAGGGTGGTTGTTAGCATGCCGAGGGTGTAGGGGGGGGGGGGGGGGGGCGCACCCTTGGGGACCGTTTTTCCCGCGGCCCACCGCGGGGAAGTGGGTGCTCCCGCTTT
>JBBPMD010000445.1:0-23141 GCA_038090095.1 Zangia roseola
AGGATGGTGTTTTGTTGAGTGGTAGAGAGAGATTTGACCATGGTGGTGGTTAAGAATCAAGAGGTGTGGGAACTGTTTCAAACTCAGACATATTATTTACATGTATATCTTTGTTTGTACCAACAAATAGTGGCAATTATACTATGATTTGACTGAGATCCTACTCAACAATTCAAAAGCTTCAAAACCCTTTCCATGGTATTGCTATTTCATTTGGATTATATCTCTATGGCCTGTGAACCGAATCACATGACATAGGGGCGATATTGTAGCCAGGGGTACCTACCATCTATAACTCCACCAAGGCTAAGCGGGATTCCCACGGTATCTGGTAGTACACTTCATACACTACAATTGATGCAAACATGGAAAGGGTTTTGGAAGTCACTGTACCAATTACGGGGAAGTCCAGCAAGGGGTTTTGCCAAACTATTCTTCTTGCGTGGTTCAAAGTAACGGTGGAGCGAGGAGTTCCCAATATGCGATCGCATATTCTCTTCTCAGAGGGAAGGTTCATATGATTCTACAGCATGGAGCAACTGGGAGATAGAAGGGCTTATCCACGGTATTTCGATGCACCTCAAAACTTTGGGGTAAATGCCAGGGGGCGAGTCCGTTTCATCACCACTCATCCCTTCCACTCCTAGGCAGTTAAGGACCTTTGTGATCGCATCCCATGTGGGGGGGTCTCGAAATCGATTTTCGCGGGCAATTTTGCGACGCCTAGCAAATGTCTGATAACAAGATATCAATCAGCAGAATTCACATGGGACAGGTTTGTTTACGCACACCATGTTTCCGAGCATTTGACCTGTCGTTCTTTCGCTGACTGCCTTGTTTTGCTTGTTGCTTTGAAATAGCGCTCCCACAAGCTTGTTCATTGGAATTGCATTCTATAGTCGTGTGCTGTCGACAGGCTCAGTGCATTTGTGACAACTTTTGAAAGCAGATCTGGCTGAGGGACTGAATTGTAATGGTACGAGGGTCATAAGTTACACTAGGATACACGCCCGACTGGATTTCGGACTGGAAGTCAAGAGCCAATAACCGGATTACCTCCTGGTTCCAGGATGACTGCTTCAGTGAGCTCTTCCAGTCGATAGCGATGTTTACAATGGTGGGTGGGGAACTTGCGTCTTGATTGAAGGCTCGAACTTGGTCGGGGTTAGGCATGGCTGGATTCTGGACGGTTCCAGATCAAGTGATCATGATGTCTTTCTGATCCAAATACCTCCTGAAAGCTGTCTGGGTGCATTCAGGGTGTCTCCAAGGACAAGTGGTCAAGATGAGGCTTACATGCAAGTGATTCACGTGTCCATGCGGGCCAGGTTTCTTCCTGCGAGACAGAACTGATGCTTCCAATGCGCCGTCCTCATCCTCATCATTGCCTTCCCAACCTTCTCGGTTGTCGGGGTACTTTGATTTGTGCTGTGTAATGGAAGTCAGCTTTGAGCTGATAAATTCCTCTAGACAAGGGATACATGCATCCACCACGCCATGGACTGTAGAGTCAATGAAGTTAGTGGTGGTGGAGTCGAGTCATCCTATTATAGCGTGATGGATGATGCTCTCCAAAGCCTCAGGCAGAGGCAATGGCCTGGAACCTCCGGATAACTGTGAGTTTGCTGTGAAGGGGCCCGAGAGAGGAGTGTGGACTTGGGGAACAGGGATATGACCACGAGTGGAAGGGGGATGCATTTGAGTACAAGGCGGATTCGATGGAGTGGCAGGTATCATGGGCACGTTGGTGGCTGCATTAGCAAGAGTACGTGTGCGCAGTATTTCTGGATCTGGGTCAAAATCCATCATAGTAGGGGACAACGCGGGACTGGACTGGGCCATTGCGATAGACTGTGCGGCTACCACAGAATCACATTCAAGGGCTGGGGTGATCAAAGTCTCCACAGTCACCTCTTCTGCATCAGAAAAGATGGCAGATGCATAAGACCCTGGGGATGGGTTAGATACATTGGTTGCATATGCATACATATATTGAACTGAACCTACCCGGCATGTCGTCCACATCTGTGCGGTCATTGGGAGATGGCGGTCGGGAGATGGCGGTCGCGTACGGTGACCCACCGGTGGACTCAGATTGAGACTCGTTCTAATAGGATGGACTGAGCATGATGGTACAAGTAGGTAAATGATACCCACCAGGGATAGAACACCTTGATCTCTGGCACGCTTCTCGCGGCTAAACCTAATCTTTAAGCTGTGACGGGACATGCGGAAGGGCCCCAGTGTTGGTGCAGGTGCAGCTTTGGGCAAGTCCCGATGCATAGGCCGATAAGGTTGAGCCCG
This sequence comes from Zangia roseola, assembly GCA_038090095.1. Lineage (NCBI taxonomy): Eukaryota > Fungi > Basidiomycota > Agaricomycetes > Boletales > Boletaceae > Zangia > Zangia roseola. The sequence continues at coordinate 2,305 of JBBPMD010000445.1, forward strand.
GACTGGAGGTGGGGCTTCAAGATTTTCCCTATGTTTGGGAATGATTGGATTGAGAGTAAGCGAGCCACTATTAGTCCTCTGCTTGTTATAAACTCGATAAGGCGCTGCGGGCTGATGATTTGGGACGGACTGAGGATCAGGAACAGGCTGAGGACTGGGTGTTTGCTGAAGTTGAGCTTCAATGTCTTCCTGGGCTGGTGAGTTGTTCAGACCACCGTTAAGGGCTCGAAAATTCCGCTTCGCAAAGTCGTTTGCCTGTCCCTTAGTTAGACAGGGTGCACAGTTGAGGAGAAAGAGAACGAACTGTTTGTGAAATGGTGGCAAGTGCATTAGAAACATTCATAGCTGGCATGGCCATTGGCTCTGACTGCAATAAGGACGACATACAAGAAAAAGATAAGGAGGTACATATCCATTATATATGGTCTCCTTGAGTTTCTACACAGCAAGCATTGGTTAGCAGACAATAACGGAGCATACCAGGTATGCACACCGAATCCTTTGATTAATTGTTTTGTGCAGGGGATACAAGATTGCATTGCATCAGCTCCTCTCAACTACAATAAGGAAGACCGTACAAGTAATGTTAAAATGGAATTCTTTTTTGTTTGTGTATCAAGGGGAGGTAGATTACTACATGACTATCGATGGTAGCTAGATGTGACGAGAGGGAAAGAAAATATCATGCGAAAAGCGCCAATCTATATAGTGATGGTCGAATTCAAATTCAGCTTCTGATTAGATAAAATTGTTATTCCACTTAGCCACTCTAGATCTAGCACTACTGTATTCAATTAGCCTAGTAAAAAATGTCCACTTGTTATTGAGCGATTCATAAATACAGTCAAAGATCAGGTTTTACGATCTGCAGCGACAACACAAATTACCCTGTCCCAAGGGATTTACTGTTCCTTCGCCAATGAACCATTGAGTCGTTGCACCGTCACACACTTACGCTTCACTGAAGCAGAAGTGACTTTCAACACGCTACCGACGGCTTCGCTTTCCCCTCCATCGCTCTTCCTAAGAACCATACACATCATGTTCTTCTCGCGAGGGGCATAGGGTTCTAGATATTTTCATTGATATTTTCGTGTAGGATTTTAGCACCCTTCACATGAGATGTGAGTGTGACCGCAAGTTGCGAACGGGGTACTGGAAGCCCTGAAGCTGAAACTAGTGGATCAGGGACATTGGTCATGGCGCAACGGCCTTCATAGCTGCCTTGCCAACCTGATGTTTTGAACACTGCTTGGTAAAACTTCAAGTTCTCCCTCACAATCGGATGTAACATGAAGTCTAGTTCTGGAGAATGAGGTAAGTACGTGATAGGCACAATTTTGGTCGACTTACTTGTCAATGGGGGCTCCCACTCTGAAGATCCGGTATTGTCAGCATCCACAACCCAAGGAGCAGACAGTGCGCCAGCAGTGACCAGGGAGGTTGATGGCGTTGGCGAAGGGGTCTTTGCTCTTGTCTCTGTTCGTTCTGCTTGCTAGAATGTATCCATGACGATAAGAACTTCCCTGGGAGTCAGAACCCTCCCTCCCAATGTAGTTGCAGCGCCTCTGGTGAAGGGTTGTATGTTATTAAGCGCTGAAAATCTGGCTTGTCATTCAATCTCACCTGACGACAACATGATCTCTCGGAACACGAACAATTGGAGTGTTACCTGGAGCAACCTCACAAGTGTGACCGGATATACTTCGTAGGGTTCCCCGCCAACTCTTACAATCACCTTTGATGATTAAAACCTCCTTACCCAGATAACGGCAAGCCTCGTCATGATTGGACACAGGACAGTCAAGAGCGATGTGCGTAATCGGGATGACCGAGGCTACCAACACTATCAAACAAACATGCATGCACGATGGAGAACGCTTACCAGGTTGGCCGGAGGAACAACTTCTAACATCTTCGTGTCAAGGTCAACAGCACCAACTACTCCCTTCACACCAATTGACTTGCCATGCACAACTGCAACGGTGTCTCCTACCCTCACATTGTAGCCGCAATCAGGTGAAAATTTGAGAGCATTTCCAGGCGGGGTGCATGTCACCAAAGAAACTGGTAGGTAAATACGCGGGTGCTGTGCATCATCAGGACACAACCATATCATCCCTGTGCGGACATCATCTATCTTCCCTAGCTCATCGCAGTAAGGTCCTGAGTGAACATGCACGATGTCTCCGATCTGAATGTCATGGATGCTGACTGAACTGTCACTGTGGGGTCTGACGAAAGTTATGTCTGAGACATAAGACTCCAGAAGGTATGGTGGAACATGGATCTTATGAGATTGCATTAGTACAATTTTGGATGAGAATTTGGTGAATGAACTCACTGCCGCTCGGGTATCATCGAGGAATGTGACTTCCTGGGTTTCAACGTTGATATCAATGACCTGTCCAAATTTCCCTATGTTTTGGTGGTGGACACTGCTCAAATTGCTGTTGGGGTCGAGTATAATCCGTACAGTGTCCCCCGCCTTGTACACCCTTTGTACACTCGAATTTGATACCGCCAGCTGTTGTTCCCCATCCATCGTTTGGATCATGGCTGTCCGGTCTTCAAGGTCAATCGAGAGGAGTCGAGCAGCGATGTCAATGTGATTGGAGTCATTTATGTACCACGACAAGATCGCCTGAGTTCCAAAATTGTTGGTTGTACGCATTGTGAGTCTCCTTCATGAAGGTCGGGTTCACCCCTGATTCGACATGGAGTGATATTTGATGGGGAGAAGGGATGGAACATAGGCGCACTTGTCGCTCTGGTAGTTGCATCAACAAGAGTCTTGAGACATATTTGTGCCCGTGGTAATTGTACGTGACCTCGCCATGTACCGAATGAACCCAGGAACAGTCATAGGTTTGCGGGGAGAAAAGCCTGCAAGTGGGTAAAGCATCACCAACGTGAACGTCATGCCGCGAGGGCGGCTTTAGTTCTCTGGATGCGACTGTTACGAACGCTACTCTAGTCCCTATCTTCTTCGACCCCTATGACCCAAGATTCACCTCCAACGCTCAAGTCTATGATGAACCAACACTTGCACAGTTCTAAGACAACAGCTTACGTAATCATGCCTCATGTCAAGGCTGTTCTCGGATACACATCCGATTGGCTGCCACAATTACACAGCCAACATAGCTTCTATTTAATATATCACAGATCTGATCGTGGTTAGAAGCAAGGAACGTTTCCATCAAGGAACGCCCCTCTGCCACATCAATTATGTCACACCTCATGGTTACCCGACACACTAACATCAAGGAACCAAACCTTATGATCAGTCATCACTTCTTTCTTATCGTCCAATCAGACAATTACTTAGGATCGTACGACACTTATATAATTATGACACTGCCACATGTAAAGTAGTATACATATAAACCCATGAATCAGCGCCAGTAAACTCCATCAAAGTTTACTTGGCTTTCTACACTCAAACCACTTGACTGAGAAAACTCTTCTCACACTCTACTTTACATTCAACCGTTGTCATTTGGTTGTCTGTTTCAGCGACCAGTAGACAGACCGTCTTCGACTCTGAGTCGAGAGATGAGATGCACGTGAGATCACCATTATACCGACCACGTTTAGCTACGATTCCCCACACAGGGAATTCACTGTTCTGGGCACCAAAGAGATCGGATGTGGAAACAAGCTCCTCAGCTGGCACGCACAGCCAACGCCGAATGCAACCTGTATGAGAAGGTGAGATGGCGCCAAGAAAGTTCCTTGGGCTCTCAGCCCAAACATGAACGCGACCGGGGAGTCCATTCACTAGAGACGCACTCATATGGGCCATACTCCAAGCGGCTGCAATATAGCGCACAGCAGAGCCTGCATGACAATGGTTTACACTGCAGTCAAAGAAAATCATATGAAACTCACTAGGAACAATCTGTGCTGACCACAATCTTTGTGAATCTGCACCATTGTGTGAGAGATCTGGCGATGGCAGCGGCGGTGATGGGGACAGAGGGTGGAATATGGACTGCGAATGTGTGGCTGGGCGGTCATTACTGTCACGCAATCTACGAATATGCTCCTCAAACGGAGTTGCATTGAATATCGCGTCACACCGATCAAGATCGTTTTCGAAAGCAAGCTTTGAGACAAGATCCTCCCAGTACCTGATCTTTACGTGCTTCCCAACATGGAAGTCGAGTATTTCGGTCAGCCTGTCGAAGGCTACAGACCCGTTTAGCCAGTCGTTGATCATAGTCCAAAGGCCTCTGTCGTCCAAAATCTCGAAAGTGTCCTCGATCTCATCCACGCTATCATCCTCCAAGCAGTTGCTCCCATGTTGCTGCGATAGTGCGTGTACGACATCTCCAAACTTTGTCTGAGATACAGATGGTGAGGGCGGAAGAATGCGCGCACTACGTCTACACTTCAGCGACCGATCGATGGCATCAGGAACAATAAAACCATCTAGAATTGTGTAAGATGCGAGAATCTAGATATGACACAGGAGATATACCTTCCTCTTCCTCTTCCTCGCCGTCGTCTTCGTTCTCACTGACCCGAGCCTCCAAATCGAGATAACGTTGAGCTATCCCTCTGTGCACCTAGAGGCAATCAGATGGATTAGCTATGAGAAAACTTAAGACATACCTTATGCCGCTTTCATGGAGATGATGCCAGAGTAGGCTCTGGGTATCGACATTTTGGGCCGTCCGAAGGGCCTTAATGATAATTATAATCAGTGAACGATCGAAAGTCTTAGGTCGACTCACCTTGGTTGGCTGGATCATCTGCCGACATTGTCGCAAATCCCTGGGACTCATCGCATTCTCTACCGCACTGAGGGCCGCCACTTGATCTTCTTCCTCCAGAAGATAATTAAGTAAAGGACGCCAGTGTTAGACTGCACGGGGACTAATGTTCTCGAGAATGTCGTGGAGCTGGACGAACGTGAGCTTGTTCACAGTGTAGTCCCTAATAGCTTGCCATGCATCTTTGCGAGTAACAAATGGGAGCGAGCTATTGCCTAAAGACATATTCATGAGTCCAAATCGTTGAGCACGCACGCGTCGCTCACTGGTAGTGGGGTTTGTGGACAACATTGGTTCTATGTGATCCAACTGTTAGTTACCATATAATTGGCAGAGCATATTTATATTACTTTATTATGGTAGTGCCACAAAGCTAATGGTAATTCTATGTAAATTGAGGAAGAGGAAAGAGAGACGCAAGTGGGCTCAATGCGCATTTTGTAGTGACAGCCGATTTGGGAAAGTGGACCCCTTGCCTAATTTAGCAATGGAAGTCACGTGAGGCTATGATGGTTGACGGAACGGTCTCCAAATTAGGTAGAGGGGCTGAAATGCAGTGAGTGAGATCTCACAGTACACAATGGTGAAACACCTTGTCGGTGCCCTGAGAGCAACCCTTAATTTTTGCGAAATCATGAGTTGTATGTACGTATTAATTATCTACAGTGATAAGTGCATAGTCCCGGTCACCAAGGGGATCAAGGGGAGGATCGCTGGGGGGGTGTCACTTGGCAGGGTTGCAGATGAAACACTCGAAAAATGCGAGAGTGTTTGTAGTGGAAGTGTGAAGGTAGAAAGCTGTGCTCAAGCGAGTTTAAGAGGAGAAGATGCAAGTAAACTTGATTGGGGTCTTTGGCATGTACAGGAGTATATATATACTACTACGAGTACTAGCTTAGTCATAATAGCGTTGCATCGTACGACTCTAAGTAATTGTCCTATTGGAAGATAAGAAAGAAGTAGTCCGTGTGAATACACGTTGTAACCATATGTTGATCCATGAGGATGTGGTAGAATGGAAGAGAAGCATTCCCTGTGAATGTTCCTATGAGATTCCATCTTAGATCTGACCATGATCTGATCTGAACCATGCCTGTGGGGTGTGTAACATGATAAGTCTGAAAGCATAAGAGAAATAATATTTAGGGTTATACGTCACGTGGTGTCACGTGACTAGAATCGCATGAGGGCAGGTCCTTGAGTGACTTGCATGAATCTTGGGTCATAAGCATCGAAGAAGATAGGGGTAAGAGATGCGTTTGTAACACTACCCCCTTTCTGTGGTGAGGCTCCTGAATCACCAGCATCTAACCGGTTCATCAGGATATCTTCTTCATTTATGTTACATAGATTTTCATTTTGCATAAATAGACCTTTAAAGTCCGCGAAGGTCATGTTTCAAAGTGGACGAGGTGCTTGTGGGAATTTCTTATGGAAGTCTGCGATTGCCAAGGGCACATTTGTTAGATTGGTCTTCCTTTCCCATGTCCAATCTTCTTCTGCATAGCCTTTCCAGTGGACAAGGTATTTGAAGGATCTTCCTTTCATCCTTGAGTTGATGATGTAATCAACTTTGTATTCCTCTTCTCGCTCTTCCGTTACAAGGATTGGTCAGGGTCTTACAGCATCCTGCCCTGGTAACCTTTCCTTATATGGTTTAACTCGAGTAATGTTCACCACTGGGTGAATTCGCATAGACTTCAGCAATCGGAGTTCGACTGTGTTTGGTCCTTTCATATCAGTTATTTCATATGGTCCGATCCATTTTTCGGTCATCTTCTTGGAAGCGCGAGGCAACCTCAGATTGTCGGTGGCGAGCCAGACCTTGTTTCCTATTTCATATTTCGGGGCATCGGATCGATGCTTATCCGCTTGTTGTTTCATATGTAATTGTGCTTTTTCTAGATTGGCACGTGTTTCTTTTAGCATATTTTCCATATTTGCTGCCCATTCTTCGGCTGCTGGTGCTTGCATAGAGCGTTGTTCTATTCCCATCCTAGGGACGTAAGAGCATGTGACTTCAAAGGGTGTTTTCTTGGACGCTATGTGCTTCTTTGCATTATATGAGAACTGTGCAATCGGTAGCCAGTCCGACCACGTGTCCTGGTTCTCTGAGAAATATAGTCTCAGATCTTGTCCTATTTCCCTATTGATCCGCTCCGTCTGTCCATCCGTTTGTGGGTGATGTGCGGTTGACATAGATGTTTTTATTTTTAGTGCATTGCATAAGTCTTTCATGAGGGTGGATGCGAATTGTGGTCCGCGATCCGATACGATGGATGTGGGTAAGCCATGATGCTTCCACATGTGTTGCATATAGAGTTTCACTAAATCAAGTGAGGAGCATGTTTTATTGCATGGGGCGAATTCGACTTCTTTTGAGAAGCGATCAACGACTGTGAGAATCGCGTCGAATCTGTTTGACATAGGTAGGTCTGTGATGAAATCGGCGGAGATGTGCTCCCAAGGTTTCTCAGGGACCTCTAAGGGTATGAGTTTCCCGGCAGGGGCCTTATTGCCTGTCTTGCTTCTTGTGCAAGTTTCGCACCGTGAGACATAATCTTGAATTAAGGTTTTCATAGCTGGCCACGTGTATGACCATGAGATGAGTTCATAGGTCTTTTCGTAACCGGGATGTCCGGCTACTGGCTTTTTGTGGTGTAGTTTCATAACTTCCATCCTGAGAGCATTGGGCACGAAGATCTTTCCTTCGCGTTCTAGAACTCTTCTCTCTAGGATTTCATATTTTTGTTTTTCTTGTAGCGACTTGACAAATCCTGATGGAAGTCGGATCGTTGCTTCTCGGATCTTGGATAGGAGGTCATCTCCATCATCGGAGATTAAGACCACGGTGTTTCTAACATGTGCTGGGTCAATGACTAAAACCCCTTTATTGTCATCCTCGATTCCTTTGGCATGATCATCCCTTCGGCTCAAGGCATCTGCTGTTCCCATTGTGCTTCCGGCTTTGTGATGCCATGTGAAATTGAAGTGTGAGAGATACATTGCCCATCTTGCCTGTCGTTGGTTAAGGTCTTGTCGTGTCATAAACCACTGTAAGTTTTGGTGGTTGTTCCATATTTCAAATTCATGTTTTGCGCCTTCTAGGTAGTGGCGCCATAGTTCTAAGGAACGAATAGCCGATAGCATTTCTTTATCTGCCACCGGATAGTTCCGTTCTTCAGGGGTCATAGAGTGTGAGTTATAGGCAATGGGGTGCCAAACTCCTTCTTTTTCTATAGATAGCACGGCGCCTATTGCATAGTCTGATGCATCACTTTCTAAGTGGAATTTGCAATTGTTATCAGGGTAGACGAGGATAGGGGCGGTGGTGAATGCATGTTTGAGCTTGTCGAAAGCTTCTTGGCATAACATTGTCCACTCAAACTTCTGATCCTTTTTGGTAAGGTCATAAAGTGGATGTGTGAATTTAGCATAATCTTGGATGAAGCAGCAATAGAAGTTCACCAGGCCAAGGAAAGAACAAATGTGCTTGATGGTTTGTTATGGTAAGACCGGGTAGGCCTTAACATAGACCTAAAAGGCTTGTAGAGGCTGAGGGGACACGAGTAGGTAGCGGTGCTTGACAGGCGACACTACACACGAGGGTTCAAGGGAAGTCGCACTAGAGGTAGTCGACTTTAAGGGTGATTCGAGTGGACCAAGTAATTGAGCATATGATTAGGTGGATCAAGAATGAGGGATACATGGGAAGTATCGAAGGTTTATATACAATCAGGGCGAGGGCACGGACCAAGGCCTGATATATCAGAGACAATAGAAATAGGGAGTCATGGCGATGAAGAGCAGAAATGTGAGTCATAAGCCATGAGTCACGACATGAAAGGAACGGATAATGACGAGAGGAATATGACATAAGGTATGCGTCCATCGGATCAGTGGAATTAGAGTGAGTCAACGAGAATGGCATCAGCAGGACTCGTACAGCATATGCGTAAGCCCGAAGGCAGTGTCTGTGGTTACAAGCGGTAGCAAAGTAATGAAGATAAGACAAAAGGAAAGAAAGAAAACATAACATTACCCCCCTACTAGCATCAAGTTACTAGTGAACACTTGACTTAGAAATCCCGAGCGTAAGCTCCTGGACTGCCAGTGATGTTGGCATAACCGACTTCATCGATGGGGTCATCGACATATGGGGAGATGGACCTTGACTCAGGGTCCGAGCGACGAGTGAAGACAGGCAGGGGAACAGGGTGTGCATGACGTGAGGATCGGGAGGAGATATGAGATTGTTGAGACGAGGAGGAGGAGGAGGAGGGAGGACTAGAAGCGGGGGAGCGATGGGGATGAAGGCAGCAGTTGGAACGATGACTGGGGGCCCAATGGAGACATTTGCCATATTGGTAGGCGGGACAGTCGATTTGAAAGTGACGTAGACAACGACAGGAGTAGCAGGCTTGGTTATAGCGAGGGTGAGAGGGATTGAGATGGTCGGTATGGCGTCGACCGGTCCATAGCTGTTCCTGTTGTTCCATAACTCATTCTTCCTCAGAGTTAAGAGGAGAAGACGAGGCGGAAGGGGTGTGTGTGGTTGGTAGGGAGGATATACGTTCGGCAAGGGGAAGGATGGGGTAGGGAATAAGCCGTTGTTGGGCTTGTTCGAGGAGGTAGCGGTCGAGATCCTCCATGAAATCAGGCATCTCGAGTTGATACATGGCGGTGAAAAGATGTTCGCAGAGGTTGTCCTGAATAGAACGTAAGTTGGCAGAGAGGAGGGGTCCGAGTTGGGGGGAGATGAGGGAGCATGTGCGCGCAGCGGCCATGAGTCGTTCCGATTGTAAATAGGCCTGGTAGAGGGCAAACAGGGGTGAGCCCATGTCGAGGTGGGTGGAGATAGGGATGGTGAGTCGAGGTTCGATGAGGAGGTGGTGGAGTCGGTTGTCTGAGTCAGTGGAGCGGGAGTCATTCACTAGGCGGTGGGCAGAGGGGGGTAAATCTACGGAGAAAACGGGGCGGAAGGAGGGTACAAAGGGAGTAGTAGGGTGCCAAACTTCTTTGACAGCGGCGTCCCAGCCGGGTTCGGCAAGGACGGAAGTGGGGGAGGTGGGGGTGGACGACAGGGTAAGGGATGAGACGGTGGAGATGGATGGTGTGTCGGAGAGGCGAGTGAGGAGGGAGGCGACGTTGGTGGATGTGGGGGAAGACATATAGGTGGAGATGCGACGGACAGAGGGTTATTTGGTGTGTTTGGTGGTAGTATAAGACGAAGAGACTGGGGGACAAAGGAGGGAATGGAGGCATTTATATGTGTTCAGGATGTCGGGAGCATTAGATAGGTTTGACTCCGATTCCCAGGAATCTTCATCGGCGGTGTATCCCTTCCATCAGACAAGATAGGAGCGGGATAGCGAGTTACCACGGTGATGAAGGATCTTTTCAACTTTGTATTCTTCTTCTCCCGAAATGAGATCAGGAGGAGGTTGCGGGAAGTTCCGTCCGTGGATGGTGTTTTCGTGATAGGGCGATAACAAAGAAGCATGGAATACGGGGTGGATGTGCCATGTGGAGGGGAGGTGGAGTTGATATGATAGGGACGATAAGACCTTTGTGATGGTAAAAGGTCCTTCGTGTTTTGGGGTAAATTTCGGGGAGGTGAGGTCGCGTTTCAGGTTATGGGCTTCTAGCCAAACCTTATCACCTTTGGGTGGATTGCGATTTCATGACGTTTCGAGCGAGATCGTGTGCGGCAAGGGCTTCGTCACACACTGCAGAGAGGGACTTAAGTCATGCTTCTACGGCAGGAAGATCCGAAGAAGCCAAGGTGGTGGGGAGAGGGCGGGGTTCGAAGCCCATCATGAGGAAGAAGGAGGATTTGCTGGTGACGGAGTGAGGGCGGTGGTTGTGCATGAATTTGGCCATAGGGATATAGTTAGCCCAGGCGGAAGGGTTGTCGTGGCAAGATACGGAGGTAAGTTTCAACCTCTTGGTTGACACGTTCAGTTTCTCCGTCAGTCTGAGGATGGTAGGCAGTAGAGAGGGCGAGTTTGTATCCAATGAGGCGAGCGAGTTCTTTGGCGAAGGCAGAGGCGAATTGGGGACCACAGTCAGAGATAATTTTGTGATAAAGGCCAAATCAGGTGTAGACTTTGTGGAAAAACAAATTGGCGATGCCTTCAGCAGTCACCATGTTCATAGTAGGGCAGAGAATCACCCCCTTAGTAAGGCCATGGTTGACCACGACCAAGAGCGAATCATACCCGTCGGGAATTGGGAGGTCCGTGATAAGATCACAGGAGATCTGTTGGAAGGGGTAGGTACCTGACGAGGGGATAGGAGTAAGGGGAGGTATGGAGGGGTGTGTGTTGGCCTTCATTTGCTGACAAAGGGCACAACCGGAGACAAAGGATCTGACAAATTTGGCAAGCCCAGGCCACCAGAAATCGGCAGCAACGAGTTGGCGGGTTTTCAAGTAACCAGGGTGGCCAGCGGAGGTGGAATCGTGACAACGGGAGACGATGTCCTGATGGAGGGAGCCGGATGCGGGAACATAGATGCGGTCCTGGTAGGACAGCACACCATCAGAGAATTTCCAATTGCCAAATCGGGTGCGGAAAGAGGCGGGGAGACCACCATCCATGGATTGGAGGTAGTCGAGAATGAGGGGATCGGAGGAGGAGGAAGAACAGAGTTGGTCCGTGAGGTGAGTGTCGATAAGGCGGATGAACAGGGAGTCAGGTAGGAGGGTGACGTCCTCATTATCGGATTCATCGAAGATATGATCAGGACGGCGAGACAGGGCATCCGGACCAGTAAGGAGAGAACCGGGAATGTGAGAAAAGGAGAGGTTGAAGTCAGCCAGGTCCAGAAGCCAACGGGCTTGTCGGCGATTAAGGTTCTGGGGTTGACAGAAGTAGGTGAGATTCTTGTGGTCAGAAAAGACCATGATGGGGGAAGGATGTCCGTGGAGGTAGTGTCTCCAGGCTTTGAGAGAGCGAATGACCACAAGGAGCTCGCAGTCATAGACGTCATAGTTATGTTCGGCTTGTGCGAACGACTGAGAGAGATAGGAGCAGGGCTTCCAGTCACCATTAGAGTCAGTTTGGAGAAGGATGCTGCCAGATGCGTATTTGGAGGCGTCAGTGGCAACGGTGAAGGGTTTAGTGAGGTCGGGGAAGCGAAGGACAGGTTCTGCGAGGAAGCTAGCTTTCAGATCGAGGAAAGAGGATTGATGGAGGTCGGTCCAGGACCACGGTTGATCTTTCTTAGTAAGATCGATTAGGGGGCGGGCGCATTCGGAGGAGTGGGGGATGAATCGCCGGTAGAAGTTGGCAAATCCGAGGAAGGAATGGACATCCTTAAGCTTGGCAGGGATGGGCCAATCAGCGATGCCGGAGAGTTTCACGGGGTCCATGGCGAGTTTGCCAGGGCAGGCGATCATTCCGAGATAGTCAACTTCCTTGGCGGTGAATTGACACTTTTCAAGTTTGAGGTGAAGGTCGAGTTCCTTCATTCGTTCTAGGACATGTCGAGTACGCTCTGTGTGGAGGGTTTCATCGGGGGAGAAGATTAGGAGGTCGTCCATGTAGATGACGAGCCATCCTTCAGCAATCATATCGCGGAAGGAATCGTTCATGAACTGTTGGAATGTGGCGGGGGAGTTGGTGAGACCGAAAAACATGACGGTCGGTTCAAAGAGGCCTTTGTGGGTAATAAAGGCAGCTTTCCATTGGTGTCCATCTTTGATACGGACGTTGTTGTATCCCCAATGAACGTCAAACTTGGTGAAGACCTGAGCGTCCTTGAGTTTGTCGACAAGGTCGGAGATCAAAGGGAGGGGGTAACCATCTCGAACAGTATGTTTGTTTAGGTAGTGGTAATCTTGGCAGGGGCGGAGGGAGCCGTCCTTTTTCTTGATGAAGAAGAAGGGGGAGGCCTGGGGGGAGTTGGAAGGGCAAATCTTTCCTGAGGCGAGGTTTTCTTCGAGAAAGGTTTCTGTGACGGCTTTTTTGTCAGCAGAGAGGGGATAGATCTTTCCAACTTTGGGGATGAAGGAGTCGTCTACGTTGATTTCGTGGTTGTAGGGTCGAGAAGGAGGCATATGGTCTGCGGATTCTTTCGAGAAGACGGATGCGAAGTCGGAGTATTTGGGAGGGAGAATGGTTTTTAGTTTGGCAGCATCGGCCGCAATGGCTAGTTCGGTGGCTGTGGTGACTTTGTTGGAGGATGGGAGGACACCACAGGTGAAGCAGGAACCGATCTTCCTGACATGGTTGATTTGGTAGTGGTAGATTTCTCGGTGAACGTTTCATTCACCAGAGTAGGATTCGAGGTAGTCGAGGAGTTTTTTGTTGTGAATAGAGTCGACGACAGCGATATGAGTGGGTCGAAGAGTGGGAGTGACCAGAGGGCGGAGTTTGGCAGCCTTGGCCAGGGCTTCATTGTATGTTTCTCTATCAAGAACGTTCTGAGGTTCGGAGAGAGGGAAGGATAGAGAGCGGGCTTTCCAGTCGATGATGGGGTTGTGGCCTCTGAGCCAGGGAAGCCCAAGGATGGCATTTTCGGTGCCGCAGTGCATGACAAAGAATTTGACATGGTGGATTTGTTTGTCCGCAAGGCAGAGGGTGAGGGTGGTGGTGAATCGGATGGTGCCTTTACAGTTGATGGTTTCATCAACGTTCCGAACCAGGATGGGGTTTTCGAGGCGGGTTTTTGGGAAACAATGTTTGTTGGCAAAGTCCCAATCGATGCAGTTAATGTCGGCACCGGAGTTGACAAGAGGGGAGACATCTACGACTTTGCAAGTACTAGCCAGGTCGAAAAGCTGCGAAGCGATATGGATTGCTTTCTGAGTGGAATCGGCTAAGAGTACAGGGCTAGTATACGCGGTAGAGGAGGACACTGGCATAGAGTCAGTTCCTCTTTTCAAAAATCCGGAAATACCCATTTAACTGTGGGTGTCTCATCTTCATCGTCTTCGTCTTCAACTTCTATCAAAGCTGGGACTTCATCGGCAGTGGTGGTCTTCTTGACCTTCTTGGCAGGCTTTTTGGTATTGTTCGAAGGGAATTTCAAACAGGAGGTGGCGCGATGGCCAGGTTCTCGACAGCGGAGACAAAGATTGTTCTTGAAGCAACGATCACGTTCTTCAGGGGTGAGTTTTGGGATGCGAACGGAGTCGACATCCATGGCATCGGGGTCGTGTTCCTTCTTGGCGGAAGGGTACGAGGTGAGAAAAGTGGTGGTGGGTTTCTTGGTACGACCGGCAAGGTCATCTGCATGGTCCCACTGTGTTTTGAAGTGGATGGCTTTCTCATACCAGAGGTTGAGAGTGGTGGGAACCGTGTCCATGGCCATGATGCGACGCATGAGTTTCATGGGGATGCCGAGGGAGAAGTACTGGATGAGTACATTGGCAGAGGTGACGCCAGAGACGGCGACATGGTTCTTGAATTCTGCTACATACATAAGTAGGCAGGTTGGGGACTGAGATGCAACGGTGGGTTGTGAGCCAAGAGAGAGCATTTCCCTTGGAGTCCTTGTGTTTGAACGCCTTTTTGAAGTCGGCATAGAATGCGATCCAGGTGCCAAAGCTGGGGGGGCTGGTGGCGAGGGTGTTTTGTGGGAAAGTTTCTGCCCAGGTAGAGGCAGATCCTTTGGTCATGTAAGATAGCGTGTAGGCTACCTTCTTGGTATTGGAGTTGTAAACATCCTCATTGACGAGGAGGTAGGTGGCAATGGAGTAAAGCCAGGGGATGGCCTTGTTGTGAGTACCATCGAAAGGTTCAGGGGTACCAAGACGAAGTTCGGTGGGTTTGTTGAGAGACATGGGGGTGGGGGCACGGAGGGAGGTCGATGGTCCGGGTAAGGATGTGGGTCCGGGGTTGGTTCCGAAGATACGGCCGGTGAGGGCGATCGGAGTGGGAGACGGGGGTGTGGGTGTGGGGGCACGGGGGATACTCAGCTGTGCGGAGAGCTGCTGAGACAAGGTGTGATCTGTCTGATCTTTGAGATCAGCGATAGTCGTGTCGAGAGAACTTTCGCTGGAGGGCGAGTGGTGTTTGGGATCCGAGGGATCCGAGTCAATGAGTACTGTCGGGCGGGGATTCCACCGGGCAGTGTCGAGTTGAGGGCGGTGCGACAATAGGGTGTAATGGTTGCCTACTGCGACAAAGGCAGGGCGTCAAAGAGATTTATGATCCTTTGTTACGATAAGACTGGGTAGGCCTTAACATAGACCTAAAAGGCTTGTAGAGGCTGAGGGGACACGAGTAGGTAGCGGTGCTTGACAGGCGACACTACACACGAGGGTTCAAGGGAAGTCGCACTAGAGGTAGTCGACTTTAAGGGTGATTCAAGTGGACCAAGTAATCGAGCGTATGATTAGGTGGATCAAGAATGAGGGATACATGGGAAGCATCGAAGGTTTATATACAATCAGGGCGAGGGCACGGACCAAGGCCTGATATATCAGAGACAATAGAAATAGGGAGTCATGGTGATGAAGAGCGGAAATGTGAGTCATAAGCCATGAGTCACGACGCGAAAGGAATGGATAATGACGAGAGGAATATGACATAAGGTATGCGTCCATCAGATCAGTGGAATTAGAGTGAGTCAACGAGAATGGCATAAGCGGGACTCATACAACATACGCGTAAGCCCGAAGGCAGTGTCTGTGGTTACAAGCGGTAGCAAAGTAATGAAGATAAGACAAAAGGAAAGAAAGAAAACATAACAGTTTTCGGAGTTGGCCATTCTAGGACAGCCTTGACTTTCTCCATATCCATCGAGATTCCTTCTGTTCCCACGATCATTCCGAGGAAGTCCACTTCTTTTACTTTAAAGTGGCACTTTTCTGGTTTGATGAAGAGATCATTTTCTTTTAATCTCCATAGAACTTCGAGAACTATCTTGTCATGTTCCTCAGAGTTATCTGTGGACGTAAATATCATGAGATCATCAATGTAGATGACAACCATGCCTTCCATGTCGTTAAATAGATCGTTCATGATGGTTTGGAACGTGGCGGGAGAGTTGCATAATCCGAAGTACATGACCAGGGGTTCATAAGCACCTTTGAAACAGACGAAAGCGGCTTTCCATTCGTTGCCTTCTTTGATGCGAACATTGTTGTATCCCCATCTGAGATCCATCTTCGTAAATAGTTTTGCATGCTTTAATTTATCCACTAGCTCGGAGATGAGTGGTAGTGGGTAGTTGTTTTTCATAGTGTGCTCATTCAGGTATCTGTAATCCTGAACCATGCGTTTTTTGCCATCCTTTTTGGGTACAAAGAACACGGGGGAGGTTTGTTCCGATTTAGAAGAGCGAATATATCCTTTCAGGAGCTGATCTTTGATAAAAGCCGTAACTTCTTTTTGTTCGGTTGGGTTAAGCGGAATTAATCTTCCCTTTCTTGTTTTGAATGTGTCTTTGAGATCTATAGCGTGATCCCATGGCTTTCTTAGCAGCATGCGCTCTGACTCCTTTTTGCTAAATACAGAAAGGTATTCATGGTATTCTGTGGGAACCAGTTCCTCGGCAGTTTTTTCTGTTTTTGTTTCGAAAATAGAAGTTTCCATAGAACGGAGTTTCATTTCCGTGGCATAGCTCCTTTCCTCTTCTTCTTCTTCTTCGATGGACAGGAATTCGCATAGTGCTCTGCACGTGTCCAGGCACGACCTTAGGGTAACTTTCTTTTTGGCCCAGTCAATGTGGGGATTGTGTGCCTTCAGCCAAGTGTAGCCGATAATCATTTCGTTTCAGCCTAAATTGGTTACTTCGGCGATCACCTTTTCCCTATGACCTTGGTATTCCATAATTAGTTCCACATCATGCGTGATGGACCCTGATGTATTCTGGGTTCCATCAACATTGAAGACCCTGACTGGGTGTGGGAGGGGTCGGAGTTTTAGTTTGTACTTCTTGGCGAAGTTGGTGTGAACAAATATCGTGTTTGCTCTGCTGTCTAGAAGCGCTTTCGCGTGTAGCATTATTCCTCCTTTCGGCCTGATGTGAACATCCATGATGAGTTCGTCTTCAATATAGGCTGATCGGATTCTTTTGTTGAGATCTGGAGTCTCATTTTCATTATTTTTTTGGTTTTTGGTAGGAGAATGAAGCCCAGGTATGAAGCCCCTGGCACGCTCTGTGAGATGCTCCTCAGCGTTTTCTTCATAATTAAAAAGAGTATTGAAAGGTAGTTTATCCTCAATTTTGGAGGAGAGGGTGGTTTCCATAATTGGTTCCTCCTCTAGGGGTGAGAACCGTCCATATCTTGTTTCTATTTTAGCCTTTCGGGTTTCCAGATTACCTGATTGGCTCCTTAGTTTTCCACTTCTTTTGCGAAATGAGCAACCATCTGCTCGTATGTCATTCCTCTTAGTTTGGCAAATGGATCTGCCTGTACTTGTGGCTCGGCTTTCGCCTTGCCTTTTCCTTTTCCAGAGACGGCTTTCCTAACCACCTCTTGGACTTCTTCGGTTGTGAACCAACCATCTTCTTGTTTGGTCACTTGGACCATTTTTCCTGCTTTGGGGCAGTCTGTCTTGTGGTTGCTGCGCCACTTGCATTTGTCACAGGCCGGCTTCTTGGGTTTTCGGCAATCTTTACCGAAATGACCTTCTTGGTCACAGTTCCAGCATTTTTTCAGGGTGCTGTTACCCCCCTTCTTTGATGTGGCGTTCACCTTGCGGTCAATGTCCATTGCATAAGGGTCCCTTTTGTCAGACCGGTGTGTGAACGAGAATGCCTCGTGGGTATTCCCAATGTCCTTGATGATGGCGAGGTACTTTTCTACCTCCGTCTGACGTTTCCTTTCATCGTATATTTGTTTGATAATCTTCTCGGATACATTTTTCTCGAGAAGGGTGATTCCATAGGCATCGCCCACGTTTGTCTTGTAGTACATCGCGGACCATTTGATAATGAAGTCCTTGATGCGGGAGTTTCCTTGTTTGAGTTTTTCTAACTGAGCCTTTGCCCAGTCGGCTTGGTTTACTGATTTGAAGTAGGATTTCATGCCTTTCTTCATGTATGGCCAGTCAACCCCATCTATGAGTGGTTTTGCCGCGTCATTGTCCTCATATTCAGGTCGTCCCTTTGCTATCATCATTTGTGCAAAGGGGCCTGCCTTGGGCCCTTCTAGGTGGGATAATACCGCTAGTACGGCGTCGTATGATCATGGGACTACCATGTGTCGGTTGGCTTGGATCCAGCCTTCCATCTTTGTCCACCACTCATCATATTTCGCCATTGACCCATCATACATTCCGGGGTCTGCAAATATCTTGGCTTTTCCTTTAGCTGGCAAGGGTGCTGTCCTGTTTTGGTGGAGGTCTTCAACTGTTTGCATAAGGGAGGCTATGCAGCGTACTGCTGCTGCGAGCCTGTCGGAGAGTTGTTCCATTGGATCCGCCACGTATTGGAGATCTGATTGGAATGAGGTAAGGGATGTTGACATATTTTAGTACCACGGGTTTTCGTAAATGGTGATAGAGTGTTTTATGTATGAGGCTACGGATTCTGCCTCGGATTCTTCTTTGGGTGTTACGTTTCCTTCGAAACCTTCGTTTGCTTCTTCCCAGAGATGGTCCCAGGCATCAATTCCTTCTTGGTTCCACTCTTCTAAGTCTGCTGCAAATGTTTCACCTTCTTGTGCAAAGACCAGTTGGAGTTCTTCTTCTTCATCGAAGTATTCGTCTGGTATGAAGTAGGAAGGAGGGGGAATTGGGATGGGTTTGGTTTCTGAGAGTTTCTTTGTTATGTCCCAGATTAGGAAGGCGATGATTGGGAAAGTTATGTATTGTAGCATATACTATTTAGAACCGTTTCGGTTTTTTTAGGTGGGAATGGGGATGGAGAGCTATTCCATAGTTTATCTCTATCTCGTCGTTGTATGGTCTCCAGTACCTGTCTCCGTCGAATAGCCGCTTGCGTCTTTTGCAGGGGCGGTTTCGTAAGGGTTCCTTGCTTGCCTTTCTCTTAGAAGCTGGAGGGGAAGGTGAGTGACGGAAATGTGAAGGAGGGTAGTAGGTGTTCGGGTCATTGGGTGATACGCCTCTTGGTTGATGTCCATTGAAGTCCCTGACTTCTTTGGGTGAGTTGAAACGAGATGGGAGTGGAGTGAGGGGTGAAAGGGTGCGGAAATAATGTGAGTTGCAAGAAGGCCACCTAAGCTGTGGTTCTTCTTCTTCTTCTTTGACCTCCGGAGTAGGGGTCCTTACTGTGGGTAGCACGAGGATCTGTCTCAAGATTTCCTCGTCGGTACTCCAACTGAATATCGCCCTTCTTACACCAGCAGCTTCTGCATAGTGTGCTAGAGTGGCGTGCTCTAAGCATATGCCGTTGTCGTAATGGTCGTCTCTTATGTATCATTTGATGGGACAGGGAAGGGGTTGTGGTGACCGAGCCAATCGCCTACAATGATGACCCTTCGCTCATTTGGTTCTTCACACTCTATTCACAGGCCCCCCCAGAGTTGCGCGGCATTGACACCACCATTTCACCTTCCTCCAAGGATAAAGCTAGGGTTGCAAGGGCAGCCCTCGATTTACCTCAAGACACACCAATGTTCGAAATGAGCATCCCGAGAGCACACTCCCATGCTGAGCAATCCGTCGGATGTGTCAAACCCGAGCAGTCCAATCTTACGGTAGTATTTCCTGTGCTCGATGTTATGCCATCACTCCCCGCTTGTCGCGGGACACGCGCATGTCCCACTTATGATGTTGAAGGGAACCGGGTCGTGTTCCTCAAGGGTTCGTGGCGAGTCAGCACCCCAGATATCCAACCTGAAGATCAAATCTACATACAACTCAATGCCGAGCATGTTGATCATGTCCCTCTTCGTCTCGCATTTGGGGACGTACTTGGCTGGGCACAACAGAAGGCTCAAACATTCAAGTATTCATCGTATTCTTGGGCCTGTCGCAAAGGCCTAGTTATAGTTGCCCATACTCACCACCGTCTTATCCTCGATCTCATTGGGAAAAGCTTGTCCACTTTCATTTCCTCTAAAGAGCTCGTGCAAGCCATTTGTGATGCATTGATCGGTAAGTTACCGCTATGCGCCATTACCATTGCTTGACTAATATTTATCGATCAGCTCATAAGCAAGCTTTCACTATCGGAATTCTTCATCGGGATATCAGCGTCAGGAACATCGTCATCGTCAACGGACGAGGGTACTTAATCGACTGGGATTTGGCCAAGTCTACGTCCATCATATGGCTGCATTGAGCAACACACACTGTGCGTCCAATGTATATGTAGTTCATTGCTCCCTGCCTAACGAACGTTTCCAGGGCACCTGGCAGTTTATGTCGGCACACCTCGTGGAAGATGGCACGGCACTTCATGGAGCCCAGGATGACATGGAGTCAGTATTCTGGGTGCTTTTGTGGACCATCTTGATGTTTCACTCTTCAACCCTATCTCTCCAGACTCGTTCTGTCTTTGTAAGGGGTACCTTCGAGTCCGTACCTGGCACAGAGAGCAAATGAGGCGTGCTCGTATCTCAAACAATACTTGTACCCACTCTGCTCCCCGGGTGGGATTCACTGTATAAGCTGCTAAAATCTCTCACCAACCTCTTCAAGTACTTCTATTATCAACCCGAAGCTGGAGAAAAGGATCTTCTAGCAAAATATGAACCACTCAAAGACCAGTCTAGCGAGATTCAGGATGTCATGCAAGTGTTACCGGTGTACCTGCATAAGGAATCCAAGACGATGTTGCAGGATCATGCGTTTATCATCAAACTATTTCTCAATCATCTGCAAATGGAATGGCCCACTGATGATGGGGCTGAAGAGCAGGAGCTTGTTGCTATTGACTGTTTGGGGGTGGAATCTGGGAAGGTTGTAATGAGGTCAAAACATGTGTTGGAGGCCATAATAGAGGAGGAGCAGAGTCGCAAAAGGTGCAAGACAGCCTCCGGGCAGGCTGTGTCTGACTCTGATAACCCCTTTCTTGCCCCAGTCGAGCAGGATGACTCTGATTATTGCAGTCCTGATCATGAGGAGACCAAGTCAGACTCAGGTCACTCAGTGGTGCCCAACGTGTTCGGGAGTAGTCTTACCTCGATCCCTA
>JBBPMD010000446.1:3975-23112 GCA_038090095.1 Zangia roseola
TGCTAGTCTCCAAGAGCGCCAAGAGGCGCGGGCCAGAATCGCCAAACACTACGGTGTCGACCTCCAGACGGACGCAAACCTCGCGTGGCAAGACCCTGACTGGTTTCTCCAGCAGCGAGGTTCGCCTTGTCTTCGTTGACTCGGTCACTCTCGATAGGCTCCGCCTGTACCCACCTTCGCAGTTCTGGCATTGTATCCACTGATTTCCTCATCCCACTCTATGCCCATGAGCCGATTCCCGGGGTTCTGTTGCGCTTCTACAAGACCTCCGGTATCTAGATTTGACATGTTCTACTCCGTCCATGGCGGATACATTGGAGATGCAACTAGCCTAGGTTTTACTCGGAAGACATCTTGTCATTAAAGCGAGTCGTTTTTACAGCAAACCTCGGATTTCGGGTGCGGATGGGCCTTGGCTTGATCGCCTTTTTTACGGTTCATTGGCTTCATGTTCACCCGTTACAGGGACCACGTGCAGGCGTGCTCAGAGACAGAGGCTCAGTGTTTACCCTCATTGGAGTAATCCCAGTCTCGAGGCCGTGCAGTTGTCTCAACCCCCCTGTGCAATGAAGGCGATCCGCCCCATCCTCTTGCCTTTCGGTGCAATGCCCGGCGGGGTTCCGGAACTCCACGAAGACGGCGATATTAGGTAACCTGTTTCCGCCACCCTCGGGAAGCCATTGATACAGGGTGATCTGACCGTGGCCTCTTTTATAGATCATGCATTCTCTCTAGCGGACTTCCCCGTTGTGTCTCCCCCTTGCCCTCTTCTCTCCGTCCCATCGAGTGGGGTGAACCTAACCAATGACTGATATCGAAAAGCAATCATCATTGCCAACGCGCAAGTCTAGCTTTGAGGGGACGAGCGAAAACTCTCCGAGGAGCAGCACCCTGCAACCGGAGACACCGTTAATATCCGCCGTAGACGACGACGCGCGCAACAGAGTCAGAGCATGGTTGGCGGTCTTTGGGGGGTTCCTCGCCCTCTTCTGCTCGTTTGGTCAATTGAACGCCTTTGGCACTTTTCAAACGTGGTACTCGACCCACCAGCTCGCCTCCCACTCGTTGTTCAGCATATCATGGATAGGTTCTTTGCAGTTGTGGATGTTTTTCTTCATGGTACGACGATTGTCCTGCTGGCGCAGCGTGTCGGTGGCTGATTTGTTTCAGGGCGGACCCATTGGCTATTTATTTGATCTTTATGGTCCTACACCACTACTTATTTCCGGGATGGCCATCTTGGTTTCCAGCCTCGTCCTCACCAGTATCTGCGAACAAATTTATCAGTACTTACTTGCTCAAGGCATACTGTTTGGCCTTGGAGTCGCACTGGTGTATGTCCTGTTCGTTGTTCCATCTGGACATGCTAACTTGACCACGTGCTAGCTTCTACCCATCAATGGCGTGTGTGGCGACGTACTTCATCGAGTATCGTGCTACTGCTATTGGCATCGTGTCAGCTGGATCTGGTTGTGGTAAGATATTCTCCCTCTCGTTGCGGATCATTACTTAAAGCGACTTAGGGGGGGTCGTTTACCCGATGCTGCTTCGTTACCTTTTCAATACCGTTGGTTTCGGATGGGCGGTCAGGATCTCAGCACTTATGACCGCCGTCCTCTGTGCCGTGGCGATTCTCACTGTACGGCCTCAACACTCCATCGGCAAAAAAACGGGTTTACTGCTCAACGTTCAGACGATCATGGACTATCGTTTCCTGCTCCTCGTTTTGGGATCCTTCTTCGTTTGCCTAGGTATGTCAATCCTAACCTTTCGTGCTCCTTGAATCTCGTTCTGACGCCGTGTAGGCATGTTCACCCCTTATTTTTACCTATCGAACTACACCGAGTCTCTACACTTCTCGCCCGATGTTGCGTTCTGTGTTCTTTCGGTGATGAATGCTGGCGGGATCCTTGGCCGCGTCGCTCCAGCCTGGCTGTCCGACAAGATGGGACGATTCAATCTCCTCTGCCCCTCGGCCTTTCTTTCCGGACTTTCCTGCCTCGTTCTGTGGTTGGTGGGCCAAGACCTCGTCACGATCATCACATTTGCAGCACTCTACGGGTTCTTGTCTGGAGCGTTCATGTCGGTCATCACCCCATGCGTAGCGCAAATATCCGACATTCGGGAGATCGGGACGCGTATTGGCGCATTATACACGCTCATCTCGGTGCCGTGCGTGCCGTTTCTCCCCTCCGTCTTCTCGCCCGTCTCATCGGACGTTGTCTCTTTGTTTCAGTTCGCTTTTTGGGGGTCCGATCGCAGGGGCGTTGGTGCAACGACAACACGGGGCGTACACGGCCAGTATCGCAGTTGCGGGATCGAGCATGATACTTGGTTCGGTTCTTCTACTGATATCGAAATTGATGATCGACCGGCGGCTGCTTTGTCGCGTCTAGTCGCTAACGGAGACCGGACGTCGGATGACGAGCTATTAGGCCTTGCGATGACCACACGCCTCTTCCTGTCTATTATTTGTCATGGATTGGACCACGAGTACCCATATTTGTGTAGCATGAATGTAACCTTTATTTCTAAACGCATAGACGTCGCAAGGACGATCGTATGAGCTGATCATTCAAATGTGACATGCGTTCGACAACGATAAGCGATCTATGAGATATATTGCAGATAGGACGATTAAGTGAGCGACGAGAGCGAGAAACATAGACTAGTTCAGGCGAAAGATGACACAAGTCGAGAAAGGTCTCCCATTGTCAAGAATTGGCAAAAAGTAGTCGAGAAGAAAGTGCTATGAATCCAAATCGATGAGCGTGTCAAACATCGGGATGAAAGTAAGCAATACATGACAGGCGTGTAGGGTGGTGGCGTAAACGTTTCCTCAACGGTATGACGTACAATACTAAAACGTTTCTTCTTCCTCAGCGGGCGCGGCGTTCTCTGGAACCTCGAACCCATCCTAGGAAGGCGTTAGTCAAAGGAAGCACATGGCGACGGGGGTTTGTCCACCTCGGTTGAATACAAAATCTTTTGAATTTCCTTAAGCGTATGGTCCTGCTGTCCAACCCCTTCCAGAACTTCAACCTGCTGCTGTACAAGAATTTCGATGTCGCGAAGCTAGGAGACGGGGAACATAAGTACCAGTACCCCAAACGAAGCGGCGGTGAACTAGGGTACGCACTTTTGCAAAGTAAAAGTCGCGTTCCTTCTCTAGACCCTCCATGTGCGTTGTCATTTCCCGAAGTTGTGCTTGAAGGTTCTGGATGGTCTCGTTTGGCTGCGTTGAGCCAGCGCGATGACCGCTGATGGGTGTTTTTCCGCCAGATCTGCCTGTTGCACCGAGACCGCTGGCACTTCGAGGTCCGGAAAGTGGTGCGATGGTGGCAGGTGTGTCTGTGGGGGCACCTTTCCTCCGTGCGACTGGATCATAGCCTTGACCACCATAGTTTGAGTCCCAGAAACGTTTTAACCACTGCAGGAACTCGAGGTTGTCCCTGCCACACAGATCCGGGGTCACGATATGACCATCGTGCAAGAAGACCAAGGTGGACGCACTGCATTTTGCACCTCACGAGCTTTTCGATAGGTATGGGCTGCACGCCGTGGGCCATGAGCAGCGCAGCGCAGCATGTTCATCGCGCAAACACACGCACCTTGTCAATCTTTTTCGCCTTGAAAATGTTTTGCAAGACTTTGAAATTGGCGATGAATTCGTACTCGTGTTTCGCGTTCATCTTGACACGGCTCATTGGAACGTCCCCTGCAAGCGGGTTATGGGTTGATGGTATGATCCAAGACGGGGATCTGTGAGACGATCCCGAAACAGCGAGCGCACCGTAGACGGAGTCCATGATCTGACAGTAGGCAGCGCCGGTGCCGCACTGCTCTATCTTTGTGTAGTTGAGTTGTAGAAGGTCGTTGACCCAGGCCAACAAGTCTGTGCGAGAGACGGCCGCCATGGTAGTTGTAAGTTAACTTGTAGCAAACGATGATGAATGTCAAGGATGAAAAAGGTCAACTTGACTTTGCCACTTTTTTTCGGCAGAGTCCAGTATTGTCTCACTTTAACTCTAACATTCACTAGCGCGCGCAGCAGTGTTTAAAAGACGCGTCTTCAGTGTCATCGATGTGCGTTCTTGTCGTGCAGAACGGCGAGCTACTCAGCTGAGTCTTGTCCAGCATCTTTCTACGATGCCATCTGCCACCCTCACGCCCGACGTCTGTGGCCGCATCGTCCGCTGGGTGGCACGTCACAGTGATCTCCTCGCGCTATGTCTCACCTGCAAGCCTCTCCAGCTCGAAGCAGAAGCTAAGTTGTATGAAGTCATCATGTCGGCGAACACCCAGATCACATTTCGCGCCTGCCAATCCATTGCATCGCAGCCCCGTCTTGGCCTATACGTCCGCCAGTTTTGCTTCCTTCCAGACGGTCGGCGTGCACGAGAGATTCCGGAGCAGTTTTGGGCCACGTTGCAGCTCGCGTTGTCCAGGATGCGCTCGTTGGAGTCTCTTTTCCTGCAGGATCCGACGTTGGCCAATGGCTGGGTCTTGAGCGACATCGCTCATATTCCATTCCAGCTTCTCGAAGCCAAATTGCTCTTTTACTGGGATGTCCACCTTGTCAAGTTCCTGGAAAGCCAAAATAAACTCAAAAGTTTACACACCATCGACGGTCCGGGCAGCGACCCAGCATTACACCTGGAAGCAGGTAGCCTTCCTGAGCTTCGAATATACGATGCCCCCCTGGCTGCCGCGGAACACATCGTGCACGTTGGCTCAGCCCTCACACACCTACAAGTCGTCTTAGAGAAGAATTCCGAAGCCGACATCTTGGCGTTCGTTCCGAAACTTTCTCATCTCGCTTCCTCACTTCGAGCCCTGAGCATACTTCACCTACCAGAAGGCATTTCTATCGATGTATTCCGATCAATTACAAGAGCGTGCCCCCAGCTCCGTCATATTGGCACGATTCCACTGCCTTTACCTCGAAGCGTAAGCCATCCCCCAATTATGGTTCTCAACTACCGTCATCTGACTGGCTCTTCAGTCATATCGGTTCTACGGCGCAATAATGACTTTACGCCAGCTTCAAGTATTGGAAGTCGATGTCACTTCATGGACCCCTCCAGCAAAAGGGTTACCACAGCGTGCAATCGCCGCAGACATTCGTATCTACGCGCCTTTAATCGAGTATATCTGTTTTTGGGCAGGAGCTACGCGGACGCTGTGGGGCCTGGACGGAAATGATTGGAGCTGTCTCTCGGAAAGCGGACAGCACTCACAATTCGACGCACTTTGGAAAGTCAGATAGGGACAGTCAAATAGCGTTCTATGCTGCGACTTTACGTAGCACGCGGATACAGTGCCATTCGAGGTGTGTATTGTGCCTTTGTACGTTTTGCCATCACTTTACATGCTGTGCGTGCAGATCTGACATGTCGGATATGATTGGACAGTGGAGTGTATCGTAGATATTCCACGGTATTCCGTCATTATGTATGAGAAACGGAGCTTCCAGAGTGGGCCACCATCGGTTCATCCTTATAGGACCTGGCGCTCGCCTCGTGGCCTATTTTCCATTCAAACGTTGACTACACGACATGCGGGTGCTGCGCTGCAAAAAACGTGTTGGTTTTCCTAAAATAGGGCGGGGCCACGCTATACATGGAGAATCAAGGCAAGCTGATGACACTGCCTTGTCCCCGTACCCCTTGATTGGTTGCGCTGATAAACCATGGGGAGTCATCATGCAGCATGCTAGATTCCCGTTCATCTCCCGCTAACCAGCATCACGCCTTCGGTAATATCCGTTAACCGCATCGTCATCCTTCCAGATCTCTGTCAAAGAGCGCCGCTTGGCTCAGCATGATTTAAGCCCAGGTCCCATCCTGAGGAACTCCCTCCAATAAAGGTCGACCACTTATGCAGTATCAGCGTTCCTCATCCTCATCCTCGATGGCCCCGTCTGAAAGGTCGATATCCTCTGGCTCTTCCAACGCCTCCCCGCCACAAAACCTCGTTGCGCTCCCTTCCATGACGCACTCGCTCGCTTCTCTCCCGACCATGTCCTCGCTGCCCCACGATATGATGCACCATAATGCAGCGGCCCACAGTAGAGCAAGGGTATGTCGTTTCCATACACGCACGGGCGCGCGCTCACCTTTTCGCTTCAGATGGAGTACGCTCTTCAAAAACAAAGGCAGCAGGGACCTGCACACGCCGCACTCAACGTGAGTACGTTTACTGTTGGTGGCGCGTGGTAGCTGAAGGTGGGGCTGTCACAGGCATATGACGTGCGCCGCTCACCTAGTCCTGCGTTGACCGAGGACTGTCCTATCACTGTTCGTCGGCAGCAAAACGCAAGACAAACCAGTGTACGTCTCAATCGCTTCGCGTTATCTCGCGTGATCTGATGATCCACTTCGCCGCTGTTAGTCACGCGATCGCAGATGAACGAATGTGTTGAAACCCGTTTACTACATCCGCGCTGAGCGCATTCACCGCTTGTGGGAGACGTGTAATATAGTGGATACTATATTTCGGCAGGGCTAATTTTGGGTTTTTCATTTGGGGATAAGTTATACCTTTTACTCTCCTGCTGTATTCGCACAAAAGTACCGGATACATCCCAGTACATACAGGTTAATTTACTAGACAGTGTCTTTTTTATCTCATCTGTATAGAAAATTGACAGTACAATATTTGGAACTTTCGTTTTAAAAGGACACTTTCTTATCACACTCGTCTGGCGGCTTTTGGTCAAGACCCCAAATTAAATGAACTATGCGGTTGATGCCTGACACTCGCGGATCCCGCTGATGGAGTCACTACAATTTGGTAGGTCTAGGCTGCAGTGAAGACAAAGGAAGCAACGAGTCAATCACTGTGGCGCGAGATCTCAGCGAACTCTATGGACAATAGCAAAGTGTCATGAAAGGCTGAAGGGCCGGAGGCACATGTTACGGAAGGAGCAACACAGAAACTATCCCATAGAGGCTAGATTCCACGCGGCGTGGCGCAAGGTACACCAGCACTCAACGAGTCAAGATGGCGGGCGCGTGACAAGGTCGCGGTGGCGTCAACCTCATTGAGTCAGGACGGCGCGCCTCCACAGCGTCAACACACGCGGGGGCGCAAGTGGACTTCCCAGTGGCGTGCGGGGTAAATGTCCGGAGTTTGAGCGTGTAGGCTGGGATGCTGTGGCGCGTCCAGAGCACGGCGTAACACGAGACGCAGTCGGTGTCATGAGTTGGAACTCAAGACGCTGAACATGCATATGGGAGTCAGACTGCTCTGTAAATTGGCAAAGTCGCACGCCATTGCAAGCGGATTGGAGGGAAATTGCGAGGGCTATGCATGTAGCTCCTCCTATGAAGGCACGTGAATAACTGAAATGACCATCACATCGGAAGGAACTTAAAAGAAGCCTATCGTTTCAGGGAGGCGACGGGAAGTGCGGTGACTCTTAATGAAGACGATAATGAAGTGGAAGCAGCACGGCAAATGCCACGTCATTCCTGTTGGGTACGAAGTAAGGTCCTGTGAACCATTCTGTGTACTAGAATATTGAGCGCGTTGAATCTGCGAGGTGACAAGCTGGAAAATGAGTGCTGGTGGGATGATTCTTCGGATCAAATGACCGGTAGACCGACTTGGTGTATCACTTGTGAGAGGACGCAGAGAATCTCGTTGTTCCACGAGACATCGATCCTGACTGAGCGCGATGGCCGCGTTTCGAGTCGTTCTTAGTCCGGCACGCTTCCCATGCTCAGGGAAGTTGCGCTGAGGTGCGGTGAAGGACGCTAGCCGCCCTGCGGGATTAGAGGGAGCAATCAAAGCGGTGGGAATGTTATCAGCTCATAGGTTGATGTCGCATGTGGACAGTCCATAGAAGGACTTGGATTCCAGTGCGAAACGTCTTCCCAAGGATATTACGGGCGTTCCGTCACGGGATGATCGGGGAAACTTGAAACCGATGGCACCAATGGTTGCTGAGTGAGCCCGAGAAAGACCGGCGAGTCAACCAATGGCCGAGTGGGAACAATCCAAATCCATAGCATTTGGTCACCGAACGCCCGAAATCATCGCGAGCAGTAAACTGATACTAACCCAAAGCTTGGAGCCAATTTTAGCTGTTCCTGCTGATACCGGAAACTTCCACCGTGACGACGCTACCGACATTTGCATCTAAATGCTGCGAGCGATGCATGACAAGGTTTCGCTCGGATTACAAGGCTGATGGCCATGATGAAAGTCAATAATGAGAAGTAATAGCTAAATTAGGCAGGTTTTTGTTTGGCAATGGCCTCTGAAACAAACAAACGCCTACCAGATTTGGACATTCCCGAACCCTCACCTACGTATGACCGGACTCGAATAGTCCTCAGCCAGCGCATGCTACGAACGTTCTAAGAGAGCGTACATATCCGATTGTGACCCGCATATCGGAAGCACGGCTCCGTATCGTTCGTTATGTTTGTGCCATTGGCGCTTCCGAACTGTCTGCACCTGCCAGCAAACCAAACCGACACTCAAGCGAATGTCACCGAGCAGAGTTTCATGCATGAAGCATGTTCTAGCATGATTTCCTGGCGCTCAGGTCGATCTTCGGGATCTCTTGGAACTGCGATTGGTGGCGAGCTTGGTTCGGTGTATCTTTTTGGAACCCCTCTCCCTGGTGAACCTACGCCAAAAGTTAGCCCGTCATCCTTGTCTCGCATACACCTTCCTACGTCAATCACGACCGCGCATTCCGTACCTCGTCCGTCTTCTCCGTCTTCCAGGTCACAAACGCATTCTCGCCGACACTCGGGCTATCCTCCATCACCTTCATCGCTTTCGTTGAATCAAGCCCTCATCAAGCCCTCTGCTCGTTCACGTGTCGTTTCTGGCGTATCCCGCGAACAAGTACAGGCTTCGAGAAGCTGTGTTGACTTTGGGGACGAATCCGAGCGGCTCAAGGATTTGCTCAAGAATAACACTGCCAACAGACCACCACGCGAGCGGGGCATTGTGGACACGTTGTTACCTAATTTTGATAAAGGAGTAGTCGTAGAACGCACTCCACCGCCTCCTCCGTCGCCTTTTTTCCCACCTTCCACACTCTCACCAGTCAGTCCAGGTTCAAGCAAAGGGCGTGACGACCCAAAATCTCTCCTATCTGCCACGAATTCGCCTGTGTTTACTCCTATATCGGGCTCCGGTCCCCCTTCACCCAACTTTACTGTTCTGAACGACAAGACCGAGGAAGAGTCCATTACGTTAATCGCTCACATATTACCACCTCGTTGCGGTGTAGCCCACGGAGTTACCGATCTGATTATTCCAGAAGGGACAGATTTACTTTTGTCCCTGCAGGAATCAGGGTATGTGTGTATTCATCGCACGAAATGCTCACTCACGCGTGCTTCAGTGACTTGTCCGTATTTGACACGCATGATGGTACTTGTGTCGCAAGTGGGCGGTGTCGAGGGGTCGCCCAATCGCAAAATAATACGTCGTGTTGGACGCGTCTGAGGTCAGTTCGAATTGAGGAAGTAAGTATGAAGTTCGACTCTTGCGTTCATATCTCAACGTGCTCCACAGAAGGCGAATCTTATCTTAGCTTGTGCCTCATATCGACTTCCCTATTCCGAGACTTTCGGCCTTCCTGATTCACTCGATGATATTGCGCAAAAGTTCGCACGTTACTCATTGTTCGAACTCCACGTGGGAGACTCTTGCAACGTGCACTCTACATGGTTAGAGCCGCTGGGCGACTGGCAGGTCGAGGGTTTCGCCAGGGCTTCGGACATAGTACGCAACGAAGTAGACGGTACGTGATTTCGTTCTCGATCATCACGCCTCTTCCATTCTCCTCTACAGGCTGCTTGTACTTTGTTTATATCAATAGCGAGCACCATGTGATCTCCAAGCCCCTTACAATCCTTGCGGGTTCCGAAGCTCGAGCGCGCGGGCGCTCTGTGACATCTTCCTCTGCGAGTTCCATTGACGGGCACGGGGCCCTAACAATACCCAATCCATTCAAAGCTCTCAGTAGCAAAAGTTCCGAAAACATTGTCTCCAGAAACTCTTCAGATGGGATGACGTCCGAGTCTGTTGCTTCGCCTATCACTGACCTCTCGCGACTTTGTTTTGGTGATGAACAAGATGTTGGGGAGGCGGCGTTTTCGTCTCCTGTCAATGTGGAACTTTTCAGTCGATATGCGGTTGAAAGAGATGGAGTACTGGGAGTTGCTTGGACAGAAACTGAAGTGCTGGTGCGTACAGGGATACATGTTCTGATGATTGATACTAACGGCGGGACAAATAGATCTTTCAGTTTCGAACAGATGGAAGATCACTCGAACATCCTGTCATGCAATTCCAGCCGGAAGGCGTTGACAGAATTTTCTCAGTACAATTCGTCGACAACCAGACAATTGTGGTACTGGGGGTGAGTCTCCACTCTTGTATGATCTATGCAACACCGACAAATCAACAGAGTTTCGCTCGGTGGTTCAGAATAGGCCCGGTGGATGGCAATGGGGACGAATGTGAAGAGGGTGCAATGATACAGTAGGTTATTTTTGCGATATTTTTCATAACCAAATAGACTTTCAAGACTTTTGTGATTTACAGGCCAACGTCGACCCCAATGATTTCCCTCGGAACATTTACGGCAGCGTCGGTCATCAATTCCTCGAATGAGGTTATCACACTACGTCGTACTTCCTCGGGCCGCAAAAAGGTGTCCCTTTTCTCACCGCTAGAGTCGCAAGATCGATATCATAGACTTTGGCTTTCGAAACCGATGACTACTTTTCCCCAGGAGATTGAAGCCACCCTCACTGCAGTACTTCCTTTGGAATATAACTCATTGTTATTTGGTTATAGTAAGTTCTACGATCCTCTATGTCAGCCTTGTGTGATGTTTGGGTTTTCAGGTGATGGTCGCCTCCGACGCACTTCCCTTGCAGCACTGGCAACAAGCCACCCAAAGCCACCCTTGGGGTCGCCTCGGCCGATGGACACTCCACTGTTTCAGCAGACTTCCAACGTAGCCATTTCCGCGTCTATCTGTTCACTGCACCTCATTCGCAACGAGAGAACGGGAGATCGTTTCGTCATCGGAGGTTCTGATGATGGCGGGATTTCTATATGGACGTTACAGTAAGAAGGAAGTCATTCTGAAGCTGGGGTACTGATTTCCTTCTCCTCAGGGAGCTCAACCTCTGCGCACGCTTTGTACAGTTTATAGTCCCGTTGCTTCATGTTGTTCAAGTACGACAGCAGGACGAGCACGCGGGTCCACTACGCGGATGTGTGCTATGCATTTCCATGGATGGCACGATCGCAGTCATTGCCGTGGATGGGTTTGAACTGTACGTTTAAGTTGGTCCTCTCGTCCGATCTGATCGAGGTGACTACCCAATCGCCTAGGTTGTATATTCTACCCGGTAAATCGTCGCCCCTTTCAAGCATCCACTATGGTGGTGGCGAGGAGCATGTCTTATTCATGATGCTCTACGCTGATGGTTCCGCAAGACTGTGGGACCTCAAGGCGGGTGAATTTCGACGCGCGATGGACAGTGAAAAGGCCAGAGATGCCCTGGGTACTTCGGGTTGGCTCGAGTTGTAAGTCGTTCGTCCATCAGTCGCTGTGAACAGAGTAAATCCCTTGTGTATGTCGCAGACCAATCGACGGCAGAGATACGCATATATGCCCGTCGATATCAACGCTCGCCAAAGCGTCTGCCACCATGGATTCAAGTAAGTTTATGTGTTTAACTCGCGAGTGACGATATTCCGACCTTTTTCCTCCAGTGTGCACGTTCACGATTGCACTGGAGCGTTTTATGAAGTCGACGGCAGTAGATGCGAAAGCATCTGGGAACACCCCGGTCACGTCTGTGACGCACTCCTCGTCGTTGAAGCATCTTCGTACTCTTCTGTCGACTGTGTTGACCCCCGGACTGAGTCCAGATATCGATGAAGTGTGTGAAACGAAACTGGGTATTTCATTCAATTACTCAGGCGCCGTCGGACATGTTTCGTGAGTCTTATCCTTCTGTACTTATACGTGATACACGTACTGAGACATCCCGAAGCGGCCAAACGACGACCTTGTACAGCTACCAGAATGTGAGGAACGCGTGGTGTATATCAGGGGTTGTTTCTGCCTCGCGTGCGATTGCCATCGTCGCGATCCTCAAGACAATGTCGCTTTACGACGGTGCGTCGTTGCCTGGGTCCAATGCGTCACTGGACTGATCAGTCTATTGGTAGACATCAGCGACGGCTGCCAGACTATGATGACATTCTATGCCGCCTCGCTTCCCTCTGTCGTTGGGCCACACTTCAAAGCTCCAGATGTTGTTTACCTGGCTCGGCAGTGGCTGGATGCGTCCAGTACGTGTGTTTCGATGCGGTTGTCCGAATTGCGCCTAATCATCGAGTACAGACGAGTTGCGTCACGCGGCGAGGCTCTTGTTCGATGCGGGTGTTGTCAGACTTTCCGACGAGGAAAGCACTGCGTTGGTGGATGCCTGGCAACAACATTGTAAGCGCTGCGCCCTGGCGTCCCTGTGTACGTCCTATTGACTTGACACCCAGTGCCGTGTCTACAGCCCTCTGCGGATCAAGACTCGAAGCAATCCGGACTCGCACTGTTCCTTTGCGGTTACATGGCTATCGAGGAGTACAGTTTCCTTTCAACAAGGTGGGTCTTTCCCTGCGCCTTTTTTTGATGATCTCGTTCATGTCTCTGTTCTAGTGCACTCGTGGACATCTCCAAATCGATCTCGTTGTATCTACATGACGACACTGTGACTTCGAGCCATCGCTCCCTCGCCATTGACCTCTGCAACAAAGGTTTCCACGTCTGGCAACACTACGTCGATAGCATGGCCCTGTTGCGCGCCCTCTTTGCCCTCGCGACCAACATGCGAAAGGAAAATATTTCAGTCCAAAACTTTGGACCACAGGCACGCTCGGCGGTGTTGCAAATTGCGACACAGCACACGGCACTGTTTATGACGGTGTTGACCCTAGACATCCTGAATCCGAGATCTGTCGCGGAGCGGAAGGGTGTGATGCAATTGGTGGCGATTTTAATACGCAAAGTAGGTCTAAATTATCTCGGTGCGCGCGTTGGCTGATACGATGCAACAGCGGCCACTAATTTTGTACCCGCACCTGCCGCGGTTGATGGAGGCGGTGGTCAAGTCCCTCGACCCGAATTCGACGTCGAGCCGAGACGCCGTGCTCGACACTGCGACCGAAATCATCGGACATGTCGTCAAAACGTACGTCCCTGGCTGATTCACCGCGTAGTCTCATGACACCTTCCTTTCCGTGACAGTTTCCCTACCGTTGACTTTCACACCCCAACGCAACGTCTCGCGGTGGGCACCGCTGAAGGCGCTTTCATCATGTACGACCTCAAATCCGCCACCCAGCTCTATGTCCTAGAGGGCCACACCCACCGTCCGACCGCATGTGCGTTTTCCCCAGATGGTCGACGGCTCGTCACGGTGTCACTCGAAGAGGGTGTTGTGCGAGTGTGGAAGGTCGGACCGAGCTTTGCGAGTGCGTTGCTACATCCCGGGCGGCCGCCCAGACAAGGCGAGATGGGATCGCGGCCGTACAAGACGTTTCCGTTCAACGTCGGCGATGAGGGTGAGTGTGGTGTTCACGGGTAATTTCGACTTTGCTGAACACTCTGTTGCAGCCAACATGACGATCGCGGGTACCCTCGAATGGGTGCAGTTCGAGTGGGTGTCGGATCGGAGTGTACGACTACGTATACGTGAGAGTACGTTGTCGTTTAGTGCGTGATCTACCAAGTGTGGTATGTTGTCATTTCCGTTACCTCCAGAGTTGATGGTTCTTTGGACGATGGATCTGGACACGTGTTTGTTTGTGATGACTGCCACCTGCAACGGACGTCCGAGTCGTAACCGGCCTGCTTTGCCTTTGTTCATCATACTACAGTGGGCATCCAAGTTCGCACCCATGGTCGACCAAACCACTACTAGTATGTTAAATCGGGATCGGACTTGTGGTTCGAAAACCTCGTTTTAGATTCGCGACACTGGTACTAGTAGCGATCTGCAGAGGCACTGGCAATTCTAGCAGCCTGCATGGACGCTCATTCCTTCACCACATCACTTTGCTAGCTGTACCAAGTTGGCGGTAAATGACTGGTGATCCTTGGCGAACATGTTCGGAGGGGTGTTTCTGTGCATTGCGATCGTTTTTACCAGGAATGTGAGGTAGATGCATGAGGTGGTATGCTCCGGGGAATGAACTAAAATGAGCAAGGCCCTGGGGGGCTTCTGGCCCGAAGCGACAGGGAGACCAAACTTGCTACGTGGGTGGATTGGGCCCACACAGCTGTGAGGCTCTCCTTGAAGAGTGCAGCTTTGGAGGTGCAAGAGAATCACGCCACCTCGGAGTCGCTTACTAACGAGTCGTGCAAAGTTTTAGGAGACCTCGCCTTGTTTCTCCTCACCCCCAATAAACCGATGCACAGTGCCTTGTTGATTTCCGAAGTGTACATTCACATCCTAGGTTACCTGGTTGCAGACGATTCCGAACTCGTGTGTTCAAATAACCCCCCAAGACGTTCGGAGACTCCGGGACCTGGGCAACAGGCCCTTGCAGCACTTGCGAGGACGTGCCGTACCCTTTCCGAACCTGCACTCGATGCACTCTGGCAGAAGTTACACACTCTGAAGCCCTTGTTGAGATGCTCGCGCCCCGTTGAAAGTCCGGATGACGCTAAAATTGAGGATGACGACAATATACCATTGGTAAAACAATCTTCACGGAGGACGAGTGCGATACTGAACATAGAATTAGCCGCCATTCAATGAAGAGGAATGGAACATCACTTTACGCTATGCCCCTCGCGTCCGGCAATTGTCAGTCCTCGATCGGGACCAACTCTCGATGAAGATTTTAGAGTCTTTGTGGTTCCGCACTACGCTGTTACTGCCCAATCTCCGGAAACTCTCTTGGGAGTACAACTCCCGAATGAATTTCTCCTTGATTCGTTTTGTCCTCAGTCCTTCACTCCGTCACATTTATGTATGGCTTGGCGATCCCAACCAAAACTCTGTTCTGAGTTTTCTCGACCGCTATCATACTCTCTGTCCAAACCTCACGTATCTCCACTTCAGCTACCCGTTTCAGGGCTCTGAATCGTTAGCAGACACTCCAATTTCTCGTGCTGTCTGTCGCCTACCGGACTTGGAAGTTCTGAATTACAATGATCTCAACAAAACAGCCTGCCTTCGCGTCACTGGGTCGTGCAATCTCACACAACTCTCTGCCAATTTGGTCAATCAACATCCAAAAGATCTAAGAAGGCTTCCCAGATGCGGCACTCCAGACTCCCCTCCTTTCCAGAACGTGCGCGTTCTTGGTCTTTACGTCGATGATTGTTCTGTCATCATCCCGTTTTTGAAATCTCACCATCAACCCTTTGAAGAGATCTCATTGGGTTTTACCGAGGTTTCCACACCCGAGGCTTTCCATCAACTCTTCATCGCTCTTGGTTCACCCACTCGTCGAAAAACTCTGCGACGGATCACACTCAAAGCTGATCCCTTTCCCTCAGATTCGGGAATTGACAACATGCCGCAGGTTACCTTCGATACTCTGAGTCCACTGCTGAACTTTGGTCTCCATGCAATCGAGATAGACCTGGACAGCCCGATCTATCTCAACGACGACACACTTGGACGTTTGGTCCAAAGCTGGCCCGACTTGCAGGTGTTCAGGATAAACACATACACTGGGTGGAGAACGCACCACCCCCCGACATTGAAGGGTTTGTTGCGTGTGCTTGCGCAATGCCCAAAGCTGCGCCGGTTGATGCTGTGCGTCGACACAAGGACGATCCCATCGTTGACAGAGGATGAATCAAGGATCTGTAACATGCACATCAAAAAGTTGGAGGTTATGGATTCGCCGATTGAACAACGGCTCATAGCGGGAGTTTCGCAGTTCTTGCTCGAGCATGTTCCATCATTGGTCCAGGTCTCTTCATATTCAATCGCTTCCCACACGTATCAGCACATTTGGGAGCAAGTGGATATGCACATCAAGGAGACCAAAGGTCTGGATTGTCGTGATAGGGCAGAATCAGAATCAGAGTCCGAGTATTAGTATGACTCCTTTCCAGGTTACTGTGCCATAGCCGACAAGACGAAGTAGACTCTGATATTATATACTTGACTGTCAGTTCATATTACTCGTACTCTAATTGCCGGTCTCCGTCATTCCTAAAGCAAACTCGATGAGATAAGGATCGCTCAGTTCCTTCTTTTTGCGATCATAGCAGCGAATGTGGCAATAACTACGACTGACACGAGATTGGAACATTTGTGTTTACATTGACATCGGCCGTTGAGCTATTCAACTTGCCTGAGTCAAATAACCGCGAAATGCACCCTCTCAACTCTTTTTTTCACTTCCTTGGTGGATGGAAGGCCGGTGAGCGCCAAACGACATCAGACAATTGGTAGACACTGGCATCAGCTCGGACGGCTACCAGACTATGATGACATTTTATGCCACCTCGCTTCCCTCTGTCGTTGGGCCACACTTCAAAGCACCGCCGGATGTTGTTTACCTGACTCGGCAGTGGCTGGATGCATTCAGTGCGTGCTTCGATGCGGTTGTCCGAATTGCGTCTAATCATCGAGTACAGACGAGTTGCGTCAACGCGGCGAGGCTCTTGTTCGATGCGGGTGTTGTCAAACTTTCCGACGAGGAAAGACTGCGTTGGTGGATGCCTGGCAACAACATTGTAAGCGATGCGCCCTGGCGTTTTTGTGTGCGTCCTATTGACTTGACACCCAGTGCCGTGTCTACAGCCAGAGCTCTGCGGATCAAAACTCGAAGCAATCCGGACTCGCACTTACTCGCACCTGCCGCGGTTGATGGAGGCGGTGGTCAAGTCCCCCGACCCGAACCCGACGTCGAGCCGAGACGCCGTGCTCGACACTGCGACCGAAATCATCGGACATGTCGTCAAAACGTACGTCCCTGGCTGACGCGTAGTCGTGTGACACCTTCGTGACAGTTTCCCTACCGTTGGTGACTTTCACACCCCAACCCAACGTCTTGCGGCGGGCACCGCTGAAGGTGCTTTCATAATGTACGACCTCAAATCCGCCACCCAGCTATACGTCCTAGAGGGTCACACCCACCGTCCGACCGCATGTGCGTTTTCCCCAGATGGTCGACGGCTCGTCACGATGTCACTCGAAGAGGATGTCGTGCGAGTGTGGAAGGTCGGACCGAGCTTTGCGAGTGCGTTGCTACATCCCGGGCGCCCGCCGAGACAAGGCGAGATGGGATCGCGGCCGTACAAGACGTTTCCGTTCAACATCAGCGGGTGAGGGTGAGTATGGTGTTCGCGGGTGATTTTGACTTTGCTGAACGCTTTGTTGCAGCCAACATGACGATCGCGGGTACCCTCGAATGGGTGCAGTTCGAATGGGTGTCGGATCGGAGTGTACGACTACGTATACGTGAGAGTACGTTGTCGTTTAGCGCGTGATCTACCAAGTGTGGTATGTCGTCATTTCCGTTACCTCCAGGGTGATGGCCACCGGACACGTGTTTGTATATGATAACTGCCCCCAGACATTTATTCGTACCTCCAAGTCGTAGCCGGCTTGCTTTGCCTTTGTTCACCATACTACAATGAGCATCAGGTCATCTAAAGTTAACCGTTACTAGTAAGGTAAAGCCCTGGGGGGGCTTCTGGCCCGAAGCAACAGGTGCACAATGGACAGGAATGTGGCTGTTGCTCTGCGAAAGGGGCAGGGTGGCTCGAAGCAGGAAGAAAGAGTCACGCCACCTCGCTTACTAGCTCATGCTTAGGAGATCTCGCCTTGTTTCTCCTCACTCCCTTCACCCCACTAATAAACTGATGCACAGTGCCTTGTTGATTCCCGAAGTGCACAGTCACATTCTGGGTTACCTGGTTGCAGACAATCCCGAACTCGTGTGTTCTGATAACCCCCCAAGACATCCGGAGACTCCGGGACCTGGACAACAGGCTCTTGCAGCACTTGCGAGGACGTGCCGTACCCTTTCCGAACCTGCACTCGATGCACTCTGGCATGAGTTACACACTCTAACACCCTTGTTGAGATGCTCGCGCCCCAAAGGTTCAGATGACGATGACATTGAGGATCCCATATCATTGGTAAAATAATCTTCACCGAGGACGAGTGTGACACTGAACATAAAATTAGCCACCATTTAATGAAGAAGAATGGAACATCATTATACGCTATGCCCCTCGCGTCCGGGAATTGTTGATCCCCAAATGGGACGAACTCTCGATGGTCATTTTAGAGTCTTTGTGGTTCCGCACTACGCTGTTACTGCCCAATCTCCAGAAACTCTGTTGGAAATTCAACTCCCAAATAAATTTCTCCTTGATTCGTTTGGTCCTCAGTCCTTCACTTCGTCAAATTTATGTATGGCTTGGCGATCCCAATCAAAACTCGGTTCTGGGATTTCTCGACCGCTATCATACTTTCTGTCCAAACCTCACGTATCTCCACTTCGACTACCCATTTCAGGGCTCTGCATCATTAGCGGAGACTCGAATTTCTCGTGCTGTCTGTTGCCTACCGGACTTGGAAGTTCTGACTTGCAACGATCTCACTGAAGAACCCTTCCTTCGCGTCGCTTCGTCGCGCAATCTCACACAACTCTCTGCCCATTTGGTCAATCAACATTCAAAAGGTCTGAGAAGGCTTGCCAGATGCGACACTCCAGACTCCCCTCCTTTCCAGAACCTGCACGTTCTTCATCTTTGCATCGATGATTGTTCTGTCATCATCCCGTTTTTGAAATCTCATCATCAACCCTTTGAAGACATTTCATTGGCATTCACTGAGATTTCAAAACCCGAGGTTTTCCATAAATTCTTCATCGCTCTTGGTTCACCTACTCGTCGAAAAACTCTGCGACGGATCACGCTCCAAGCTGATACTTTTTCCTTAGATTCGAGAATGGACAACATGTCGCAGATTACCTTTGATACTCTGAGTCCACTGCTGAACTTTGGTCTCCATGCAATCGAGATAGACCTGGACAGCCCGATCTATCTCAACGACGACACACTTGGACGTTTGGTCCAAAGCTGGCCCGACTTGCAGGTGTTCA
>JBBPMD010000447.1:0-23015 GCA_038090095.1 Zangia roseola
GGAATGATGGATGACTGATCATAGGGGTTGGTACCTTGATGCTGATGCGTCAGGTAACCATGAGGTATGTCATAATTGATGTGGCAGGAGAACGTTCCTTGATGGAAACGTGTACTGCTTCTAACCACAATCGGATCTGTGATATATTAAATAGATGCTGTTATAGGCTGTGTTAATGTGGCAGCCAATAGGAACGAGTTCCGAGAACAACCTTAGCATGAGGCATAATTACGTAAGCATTTGTCCTAGAACCATATGAGGGCCGGTTCGTTGGAGACTTGTGCATTTGTTGGAGCATAAGGTTGGAAGAAGATAGGGGTAAGAGACGCATTTGTAACAGTACCCAATTGTATCAAAGTAAAGAATCTGATTGCTGGATCTACGTTTGGGTCATCCTCAATCTGTTGCCCAATAAGCGTTACAAGAAAGTCAATGTTATTCCAGGTGAATTTATTCCTGGACCAAACAAGCCACAAAATGTTGACTCATTCCTATTTCCTGGATTACACTATATCTGTTACGATCCACATCATACCATGATCCTATGGATCTCCCAATTTCATTTATCTAGATCGGATCTTCCATTTCTCTTGATCCCGATCTATATTCCATTCCATCAACATGAGGCTCACTTCCATTCTAGCCACATCCTCATGTTCGCCTCATGTTCGCCTCATGGAACACACATGTAGCCGATACCTCGGACTCTTACGTATTATTGTATGACAGTGCACTTCCATACTTAGCATAGCACTGCCATCCTGTAACAGTATATAGGTTAGCACTGAGCGACCTTAAGTCCTCAGTTCTTTTATTCTAAATAACCCCATCTCTTTCGCCCAAGCATCTACAATGATACTTGTGAAGTCAAGTCAAGCCTCTTCTTAGAGCACGAACTACACAGGAGTTAGTGGTGGCCCTTTGTGCCAGTAAACCCACAACATACCAAGGAGCACTATACCCGTCCCCAAGTCCGGATTATAGTTTGGTCTGTTTCAATATCTCTGCCCTTCAGAAGGAAGGCCTTTCGATATGGGATTCCATTCAGGATGTTGTCTTTAGGTACATTATTTCCAGTGCACTCACCAATCACCCTGACAATATATAATCTGTAGAAGTGATATTTACGTGCTCTACCAGATATTATGAATGCCTTTGAAACCCATATCTTCTTCAACCAACATGCTCATCTCAATGGTCCAGTCTACACAGACCAGACACTTATGTGATTTCTCACTTTCTGAAGTCATGTGACCAACACATGTTTCACCTCATGCC
Source organism: Zangia roseola (assembly GCA_038090095.1). Lineage (NCBI taxonomy): Eukaryota > Fungi > Basidiomycota > Agaricomycetes > Boletales > Boletaceae > Zangia > Zangia roseola. The sequence continues at coordinate 1,279 of JBBPMD010000447.1, forward strand.
AAACCTATGCTCAGAACAGAACCCTATTGGCTGCCACATTATGAACAGCCTCTGGATCTATCATCCAATAGGATGAGTTCCAGATCACATGACCATGAGGCTATACACCTTATCTATGACACTCATACAGCCTACTGAGGCAGTGTACTTCTCATGACTCATTATGACACTTAGCCAATAGCACAAAGGACTCTTATCTCTACATAGCCACTATGCCAAATAGACACAAACAATGTATAGTAGTATATATACCATGAAACAATGGCCAGTAGACTTATCAAAGTTTACTTGGTCTTCTCGCCTCTCAAAGCTTGACACTCTAAGCATTCTTACCACTTCCACTACAACAGTCAACTCAAGCTTTGTTGGTTGTTTCACTAGACTGCTGATGGCCCTGGTCTCATTTATTGGGATGGAATGGTTGGGCACTGTGGCAAGAATGGTTGCCACTTGTATTGTGGAGTTAGGGGCTGGAAGAAAACAGACCAAAGTCGTTATTATGCAGCTGAGTACCGCACTAATCTATGCCATCTTGTCACATCATCCACAAACCAGCAATATGCCCAGAATGAAACTGATACTGGCTTGACTCATCTCCACTCATTCTTGGTCTTCAACCATTGTGGTCTCTCAGCATCACAACCAATCTCATGCACCTTGTTGCCAATCTCTCCGATCTTCTCCTCTCTCTTTGGCATGCAACAATTAAATGTGATCATAGTGATGAAAAATCCACATGGGACTGGGCAGTCCTTGCAGATGTCAATAACCGGACAGAGCATGGCAGAAAAGTAACTGTTGTAGGCCAGTATCTGCCAGGGTCTTTTGACCAGAAACCCTGGAACATCACAGAAAAAATTAATACACAGTACAAGACATGGGAGTACCAGCTCCACACCTTCACTCTCACCCCCACCCTTTTGCTTGACGTCCTCCCACACAAATATTGGCAGAACCATTGCAAGCTTGTCCATGGCATCCAGATAGCCTCTCAGCACTCTATCACTACTCTTGAACTTCAACAGGCACATGGACTCCTCTGTAGCTGGGAATGTGAGTTCGAAATGTTGTACTATCAGCGCTGTGAAGATCGCCTCCATTTTGTTCACCCATGTATCCACCAAGTTCTTCACCTTGTTCCTGAGACATTTTTGAAGGGTCCACCCATCTGTTACATGCATTGGACAATGGAACATACAATTGGGAATCTAGGATAAGAAATCAGACAACCTAGCAACCCATATGCAAACCTTGCACAGGAAGGTGGACAGTGATGTCAAGTCAATGCATTTCTTGCTGCTATTCCAGAGATTGCCAGTCCATCACTCAAACTTCCTCCCTCCAAGTCTTTGTTAGTGGAGGCCCTTGGTGATGGCTATTTCCTGCTGCAAAAACAACAGAAATGACCCATCACTCCAGTTGGACCAGAGGCAGAGGCCATTGCCCATTTTCTCAGTCCTGTACCAGTTCATCTGATATAGAAATGGGCATGTGTTCAACTACCAAATGGACAAATTGCATTATGTGTTTGGAGAGAGTTGCTTATCCCCCTGTCAAGCTTTGTGTTTCATGCAATATAAAGGTATGGATGTTTCAGATTAATGATTTTGTTTGACGTGCTGTAGTTTTTTCATGGTGATCAGACACGATTCAGTGAGGTACAACATTTTGCCAGGCTTGCTGTACTGAGACCACAACTCAATTCAGACTGTTGGAAATGGGTTGGCATTGCAATCATCAAGTTATATTCTGAGCTGGATCAAGATCTTTTGTTCCAGTCCTCGCAGGTTGTAGCATCATGCAAGCTATCAAATGAAATTGCTGTTGTTGATATCAGGCACATCATCAGTGTTATTGTGATGGTCCCACATACTCTAACACTCTCCTCTGGAGTTTCCAAAGAATGCTTCTTTGTAGTTGAGAAGCCTGGACTTGACTTATCAGACCTTGGAGTACCTTACTCTCACTATGAAGAGTATGAGGTAGATGACAATGAAGCAGTAGGAGCACCCAAGGAAGATTTAGAATGATATGAAATGTACTTTATTTACATGCAATTCTATGACTACAATAACACCCTGGGTTTCTCCTCGGCTGCATTGTGCAAGTCCTTGTCAGTTACACGGTGTAAGTAATACTTCAGAACTGGTCCCTTGAATTGGCAGCCTAAAGGCACTGTAGGATCATAGCTCCGTACTTTCAGAACTTTGCATGGAAACACAGCACAGAACCTGAATTTAGTCAGTATGTTTTCAATCATGATTTGACAACTTACTTGGTGCTCAAAGTGTTTGGAATGGTGAGCTCAATCTCATCATCCTCACTGGTTGGTTCCAAGTCACTTGTTGTGAACATCTTGTGCCTCTCTTGGGTTAGTGTGTGCACACCTTGGATACTAATCACTCACTTTTTGCCCAATGGCTTGCCAGGATCCTCAGGAAGTGGATCTTCAGGCCATTTGATGGTATGCATAGCATTAGGAAGGCAAAAGACAATTATCTTAGATATGAAGTCAACTGAGTATATAGTCAATTATCTAGTTGAATTACCTTTGTACCCGGATTGTCTATCTTGATCTCGAATCCATAAGTCTTCCAATTTGGAAGCCAACCATTGAGGTCTACATACAGCACGTCATTGGCCATATGAACACAATGTGATTGGTTGACAATTGGAAATGGAGACTTGATGTCGGGTAGGTTTAGTAGGCTAGCCATTGGATCAGCAAATAAGATAATGAAACACATCTGTGGTACACAATTAAGTTTTGGAGATTAAAGTGGAACCTTTTCACAGATTATTGTAGCATCTCACGTTGTGCTTATCTTTTTACCCCTTCAATGTCTCATGAGTTCAGCTCTCCAATCCATGCTACTCCATTGGGTGGAAGCTTCAACAATGTTCCCCAAATCGATCCCTACATAGAAAGATTATCAATGCCTTTCTGTTCACTTGCGGTCATCTCATGTTGTGTCTGATAAGTTCTGCACTTTTGTTCGTGACCATCTCACATCGCATCCAGCAAGCTCCACCCCTTTTGTGCACTGGCACCAGCATTGAATCATTCAAGTTGTATCATCATCATTTTGTCACCACTATCGTATCACCCAACATTCCATCCTTCCAGCAACCCCCTTTATAGTATTTGCACCACTGGCACATCCAGCGAGTCCCACTTTCTTTTGTCTTGCTCATCATCTCATGTTGCATCCCTTCAACAGTTAACCTTTTTTTGCTCACAATTATTCACATTGCATCAGGTAAGCACATCATCATACTATCACATCATCTGACACTGTGTCCTTCAGAATATCACAATTCACAATTTGCATTGCATTCAGTAAGTTCCATCCTCCCTTTTATTCCTCCTCAGGTTGTCATCTCATGCTGTGTCTGATCAGTTCCACTCATTTTCTTGGTCACCTTGCTCAGTCACATAAGACTTTCTCATGCTCCAGAACTTCACCTCAGGTCAGCTTGCTCATCAAAAATGCTCGACATTCCTCCCTTCCTTTTGGACTTAGTATGAATACCTTTCATGATTACCACTAATGTAATTGACAGATACAAATTGATATCTGATTATACAGCATGATATGAGAAGCAGAATAAGTGTAGATATCTGATGATATAGCATGATATGAGGAGTGAATATTTGAATGGTAGTGAGATATGGCGTGATACAGCATGATACAGTGTGATACAAGAATCAGGCAATGATATGAATATACCAATATATTTGATTATATGGTGTGATATGAGGAATGGGGAATGGTGTGAATATACTAATATATGGGATGATATAGTGTGATATGAGTGACTGGGACCCTAGTTATCATGATATAGACTTGATGATATCTTGTGTTGCCCCAAGAGATGGTAGTATCATATATCCTATATAAATATACAGTTGACTCCCTCCTAACAGATAGGGGGTATACCCCATACTCTCTAATTACCCATAGCTTTTTCCATCTCCCAACTCGGTTTGCAGGGATTTGATAGTTATAAGCCATAAGCCATAGTCCATAGCCATTTTGCCTGGTCAAAACCCATAAATTTTCTTACTAAGCAAGAAATATATCTATATTTGGAGATATATTACATCATATTCTTCCTGCCATTGAAACATGTCGTCAGTTACACAAAACCATTAACTCCCACTGTCATGAAACCCATTGATGTGCTGAAGAAGGGCTTAATATGACTTCGGAATCTCACACAAGCCCGGAGATCTAAACTTGAGGCTGATCTAAAGGCCAATCAACCAATATCAGAGGCAGATGAAGACTGGTTGGATAATGCGGGAAATTTAGTAGACGAAGAACAGGTGGTTGACATGTTGGATCATGCATCAGATTACAAGTGAGGACTGGAGGAATTGGATGAAAAGGGAAAGTCCATTATTCAGAAGTTGAAGGATCTTGCTGGCAATGGAGAGAAGACTCTCAAGTCTTTGAAGAATTTGAAGTGAAAGCATAGATCTCTTCATTTTTCTTTTTCTTTTTCTTTCTACTAAATCTGATTTCATCCAGGTCCTATACAGTCCACGAATGCAGCCAATCCAGGATGTGAAAAATCCCCACCACCCCCAGTTTTCAAAAGGAAAGAGAATGTCACACTTGCACAACGAATTGAGATTCTCAATTGGTATCATGCCAATGGTCAAAACCAGTCAAAGATGGCAAAGTATTTTGATCCCTGTTATCCTAACCTTCAGCTCAAACAACCAAGGATATCTGCATGGGTCAAGCAAGAAGTTGCATGGTGTACAGAGTACGAGGGGAGCACAGCATTGGCACGCGCTGCCAAACGAATTTGCCAAACACAGCATCCTGAGGTTACAGAGATGCTTGACCTTTGGGTTTCGAAGGCCATGGCAGACAGTGTTCTCCTCAATGGGGCAATTCTCCGCCAAAAGTGGCAGAAATTTGCTAAACTCACAGGGGTACCTGAGGATGAGCAACTAAAACTCAGTGAGGGTTGGTTAAGTCGGTACAAAGAGAGGGCCAGATTAAAGCAGATAAAGTGTCACAGAGAAGCTGGTTCTGTGGCAGTCAAGAAGGTTGAGAATGAGTGGCATCGTATTCAAGCCATTATCCATTATCACAGATGGTGGGTCCAAGCGTTGTGATATCTTCAATGCAGATGAAACAGCGTCATTTTATGTGTGTGTGTCTTTTAAAAACCTGACTTCAACTCAAACTCACGGGCTGACTTGGATATGAACAGGATGCCACCAGATTGTGGCCTGTGCAACAAGCAACAGTCTGGCATCAAATGGAACAAAGTCCGGCTCACCTATTTGTTCACAACAAACACTGATGGCTCAAAGAAGCTTGTACCGCTCATCATTGGAAAAGTGCACAAACCATGTGCATTCCAAAACAAAACTGGTTCGCAACATGGTTTTTATTATTGGAACAATGCGAAAGCATGGATGACTTCCATTATCTATCAGGAATGGTTGCAGGACTGGGATTGGAAGCTCAGAGACGCTGGGAGGAAAATTCTCCTGCTTCAGGACAACTTTGCTGGTCACATTGTTCCGGACACTCTCACAAACATCCATGTTGAAAACTTCAAGCCAAATCTTACTTCACACATACAGCCCAACGACCAGGGGATGATCCAGTGTTTTAAAGCCCACTACTGTGCAAGATTCTTCGACTGCTCAATTGACTTGTACGATACAGGTACTACTCCCTCTGGGATCTATAGCATCAATCAGCTTGACACAATGATTATGGGCAAGCATGCCTGGAGCGAGGTGGACACCATGACCATTCACAATTGCTGGGACAAGGCCGGAATATTACCAGACATTGACTCAAACTCGCAGTCAGACTCGTCATCACCCTTGCAAGTTCCTGTCTCGTCCCTTCTGCATCCAAGTCATGCTCAAGCTCAAGCTCACGGACCCACATCTGCGGCCAGATCTTCAGACGCCACTCCCTGCTCCATGACATGGGCTGAAACACTCATCCAACAAGCTCTTGACAACCTCGAGGCAAGAGGTGTCCTTCAAAGGTCCAACCGAATGGATCTTGACGAGATTGTTAATCCGGTGGTTGAATCCAACCACAATATCTTTGATGCAACTGATGAAGATATCTACTGTACAGTAATGGATGCAAAGGAGGCACAGGAAAAGGGTTTGAGTGACCCGGACGGTGCTGACCTGACAGCGGCTGCACAGGCTACAACATGAAAGGAGGCTCTTGAGGGTGCCTTGGCAGTGCTGAATTATGTGGGGACTTGGGACGACCCATTTGCATGTCAGGTGGAAGCCATTGTGGGATCGTTTGGGTGCAAAATGCACACACTCGAAATGCAAGGCATGCGAGATGACAAGATCACTAATTATTTCACTTGTAAATAGCTCAAAATACCATTAGACTAGCATATGTACATGTCCTTTAATTTTTTTTCCTTGTCCACAGTCGTCTCCTGGACACCCCATACTCCCTGGTAAGCCATACCTCTTGCCCTGTCCTGACAGGTATGTGTTAGGAGGGAGTCGATGGAACACAAATATAATATAACAGGGGTGATATGTGATGTCAGTGATCTGTGTACATAAGGGTGACATAATAGAACCATTATCCAATTTATATAACTGTGTTACAGCATACTAGAGTCCAATATATATAATTAGATATGACAACCAAAAAACTGTCCACATGCATTATGATCTTGAAATGGCTGCCATTCCATCATTTCCCACTCACATATTTTGATCCTTGCATCCATAGAAAGCCAAGGGTAGGTGCTTTGTGTCCTACACTCAATGTATAAGGATAGGCATAGTAGTTATCAAGGTATATCATGTTTGGTTCAAAGCACACAAACATGTGGACAGTTTTTTGAGCCACTGTACCAGAGGCTTGCCAGAAGGTATATGAAGGTCCAGGAGAGAGTCCAACATAGTCTGCAACCAATCCAAAGTTGTCAAGATGAGTAGAAGGTCCAGAGGGGGTAGAAGCAAAGTCGATCTTGATCGAGCACAAAGCGCAGCACTGAAAAGTGTTGAAATGACTGGAGGTGCCCCAGCAACAGCCTGACAAACACATTGTTAATCTGAAACTGCAACATTGAGATAGAGGCCCAAGTAGTCCGGAGGGTCAGATCAAGATTGAGGGAGATTGCATGCAAAGCACAGTGCTGAATTGACTAGAATACCATAGGATGTGCCCCACCAGTGGCCACGACAAGCACATCGTTGATCTGCAGGAGTGAGGTCAAGTTATAGGTCCAGGAGGCCTAGAGGAGGTTGAGGTGAAGTTGGGAGGCATCAAGGGTGAATCGCAGGGCAGAAACATGCCGAAGTGACTTGGATATGATGGGAGAAGGTCCTCAAACGATGGTGCACACCACAAGTCAATCTGACTTGAAATGTGACTGCTAGCTGGTCAAGAGAGTCAGCTCAAATGGAACAAAAATAAGACCAAAACAGACATACCAGCAGCATCTAGGTGACCACCAAAACACTCCAAACGACTTGTCCATCACCAGAACCCACCATGTTGACGAGGCCATTTAAAATCACAACCTAGAAAAGTTGATCAACGTCAAGGGAGCAAGACAACTCACCTTGCAATATAGTCACTTCAAGACTGACTGATCTAGATGCTCCAGATGCATCACATGGAGCCAAAAGGGGTCAGGCAAGTGGTCAGCACTCACTTGAGATGAATAGGATGCACTGGGAATCAAGCATGAGCAGATCACATGCATCAGCCAGCCACAAGCATTGGCCAAGCTGCAACTTACAATATCAGGTTACCACTCAAGCACATCACATCACGACCAAATTGTGTTGCATCCACCATAGACTCCTATGGACTCATTTCTTTTCCTTTTCATTAGAAACAGTAGGTATTTCTCATTCCTTTATTATTTAGTTTCCATTCCATTCATTACACCACTGCATTTGAGATTTGGTGGTACAGCCACCATATTACATAATCATGCAGCACATTTGTTTCAGTGTGTTACCTAGCCACCTCAGCTGGTTTACCAACCAGCTGAGGTGTCTTCACTTTATTTAGAACTTCCTAGATTAAGCACTGACATGCTATAGTACTTACTATGCAATGTTCTGTTTACAGCCGTTTGTAAAAAGCATGGCACTTGCAGTACAGGAAATTTTTTATTAATTAGAGCTAAACCTAGTGCATAGCATAGCCACTGCGTCACGATAAGATAACTCGCACATCAGGCCTCAACACCTCAACCATGACATTCATCACACATCCCTTAGATCTCAACAGCTAGCTTTCCAAATATGTACTTGCAGCTTGAGGATGACAATTTCAACTCCTCTGAAGATGAGTGCATGACCCATGACATGGAAAGCTTGAAAGACCATGCATGCTCAGGCCTCCAAGGAGTCTGCTGCCAATCAGGACACACAGCCTGAGGAATCCCAATACAAGGTGATGATGGAGGAGAAAGTCACCTCCCCTCAGGCTCCTCCCACTGATGACAATAAGAAGAGAAAATGCTCAGGTAAGAGGAATAATAGACTATATCATGATAACTGATCCCTATATGCGCTTCAGGATAATCAACTCCACCAACCAAGGACATAATGTTTGACCTCCACCTCTTCTCCACAATGGAAATGAAGAAATCAGTCAACAAACACAAGCCAAAGAGTGCTTCAATCCAATTCAAGCATTGTGATGAGCCTTGGGACACACTCAAGGCTCAAATCCTTGTGAAGATTGCCAAGATGCTAACACCAAAGGAACTTGACTTCAGCAACTACAACATATCCTTCTACATCCCTCATGTTCTTCCAAAACCTGGACTCCCATTGTCTTCCGAGGAGAACTTTGATACACTCAGTTCTCAGATTGACAAACTATCCTCCTCGACTCCAACAATCAATCTCAATGTTTTCCAGAAAGCAGGTACTGAGGTCAACACAGTGCATGATGCTAACAGTCTCGACAATACTGCTGAAGCAAAAGAAAATGTGTCTGACTCCAAGGAGAAGAATAGTAAAGGCAAAAAATGTGTAGCTAATCTCAATCTTACCCTCATGTGTGTGCATATACTCACCATTGATAGTCAGATCCTGCCAAGCTTCCAGGAAATATCAAGATACACAAGAATGTCCAACTGATTTGCAATACCTGGACGTGCAAAAAACCTGACAGTGCCTGTCCTGCAGCACACTGTTATGTCATGCAAGCAGGAGAGCACCTTCCACTCAGTCATGAACTTCTCAATTGTTGGGCTACTGTAATGGTTGGTTTATTTTGATGGCTCTTTCACTCTGATCCATGTTGTATAGATGAAAGGTTCTGAATATGCAATGGTCGAAAAGCCACCTCATCATCGACTGTTTGATGCTGTCAATCAGGATGGTTATCTTGTAAAAGAAAAGCTTAGCCCAGTACTTCAATGCCATTTGAATGCCCTCAAAGTCAAGAATTCCACTACTGCTCAAGTTTAACCTTTGGCTCCAGTTGTCAATCTTTCTGATCCTCTTGGACTGTCTTGCACATTGAACCACTCGATTCCTGGCCCTAGTACTGGTGTACATCTGGCAAATCCAACGAGCGAGACTCTTCTCCCACTGAATCACAACCCTGGTGACAACATGGCCATCAAAAGCTTCTGTGCACATTACGATCTCTCTGACACTATTTACGAGAAGCTACAGAATCACTCCTTTCGAAAGGCTTGTGGCCTCCGTTTGATAAAGATCAGTGACTTGAAGGAGATGGGCTTTGAACATGGTGAGGTCACTGATCTTCGTGATGCTGTTGAACAATGGTCTACTGCTTGAAATGCTTGTCACCCTTGTTATCCTGTGTACATTATACTGTTCCTGCAACCATCATCTCCAAGTTATTGCAGTGTGCTACCAATACCTAAAAGCATCCTCCATGGATAAAATACCCATGTGCATCTTCTCATGTGACAATTTCAAGCACTTCTAGCATGTCAAATATGATTCCATCATCACTGGCAGCTCGGTAATACTCATTTTCACAGCGAAGGAAGTGTTTGATCTTTGAAAATGCTTCCTCAATTGGATTGAGGTCTGGAGAGTAAGAGGGAAGGTATTCAACACGAATACCTGGAATACAGTGAGTAAAATTGTCAATGTGATCAAACAATGTACCAAAGCGATCAGCTAGCTCAAGAATATCATCTCCATGATGAATCCTTGCATTGTCCATCACAAGGACACTCAATGGCCCTGGAAACCCTTCACACTTCAGAAGCTAAGCAGCCACCCATTAGCGAGTATCACCCTGACAGTGTCATATAAACCTATTACTTCATGCTCTAACCATCCCATAAACTTCTCGTGTGTCATCGAGCCCTCAACAACAGTCCCAGCAACAATTCCCTCAAGTGTGAGCAGTGCACATGTAGATGTCCACTGGCCACAGACAAAAACTTGACTCTTCTTAGCACGTTTGCCACATTTTGAGTGTCCATAATGTCGGGATAGAGTTCATTTGTCTTTGGAGACCTCATCTATGAAGCCAAGTTGGGAAGGGTCATATCTAGCCAGCGTCAATTCAAACAAATATAAATGGGATGACTGTGTAGTGGACAGAGATAAACTGATTGGTGTTACGAATGCTACTCTAGCCCCTATCTTCTTTGACCCCTATGACCCAAGATTCACTTCAGAAACACAAATATTCAATGAACCAACCTTCATGCAGTTCTAGAATAACACCTTATGTAATCATGCCTCATGCCAAGGCTGTTCTCAGAAAGACATCCGATTGGCTGCCACATTAACACAGCAATTAAGCAATGTATCAAGATCAGATCGTGGTTAGATCTTCACACTGGAACACTTCTCTTCCATTCTCTGCCACATCAATTATGACATGCCTCATGGTTGCCTGACGCATCAGCATCAAGGAACCAAACCTTATGATCAGTCATCACTCTTTCTTATCGTCCAATCAGACAATTACTTAGAATCATATGACACTTATATAATTATGACACAGCCTCATGTAAAGTAGTATATATACCATGCAAACAGCACCAGTAAACTCCATCAAAGTTTACTCAGCTTTTCTACATCCAAACCACTTGACTGAGTACACTACTCAACCTCCACTTTGCATTCAACCATTGTCATTTGGTTGTTTGTTTCAATTGGTGCAGAGAAGCTGAAGGAGTTCATCAAGAAAGTAGTCTGGCTTTTGGCGAATAAGCTGGATGAGATATTCAACATCTTCATGATCAAGGAGGTGTGGGCGTCCTCAAAGACTGTTATCCTGCACGTTTTCAACATTGCCAGTCTTGTTCCATAGCTTCAAAATGTGATAGAAGGTATGCCTTGAGAAGCTGTATACACTGAGAATATCCTTGAGAGGAAGGAGGTTGTGTTCATAGAGCTGGATGGCAGCCAGTTTAACATCACAGGAGACTTTTCAATAGACCATGATTGCATCAAAGTCTGGGTAATGTGTCAAGTATACTAGTGGCTATGCAACTTTACACGTCTGTAATTGACAACTTTTTTCATGTGTGAGTGCCAAGGTATGCACAAACAGCTGTAAACTGTACTACGAATGCATCTCAAAAAGGCTTGTGCTAAACAAGGTTCCTGCCAGCGGAGTCAAGTTGTGTAGTACATGACTCATTGTATAGCTCGTGACTCACTGTCTAATTTGTGACCTGCCATCTAATTTGTCACTCATTATTGCAAATGGCTGTCATGCTGACTAATCTTGAAAATTGAAATTCCCCATGCATAGTGGATCACAAGATCTGCACCAACTTGTCCACTGCATTTGTGGTCTATGCACTAACTCTTACCCCCACACCTCTGAGTCTCTCACTGAAGATGGCAAAGATGTTGTCTGAGATGACCCCTGAGCAGGTGAGTGATCTTCCTGTTGGCTCACTGATCATTGCTGAGGATGTTTCAGTGTGAAGACAACTGCATCCTGGCAAATGTACATCAGAAAAAGCAACACGAGAAGTTATAAGCACATTGCCACATTCCACACATGGCCCTTCCTCATGTATTCTCACAGAAAGGGCATTGAGCTTGAGGAATATTGGACTAAAGGCAGGGCATACCAGAGGAACTATTTGTGAGCACTGTCACTCTAAGCTTTTAGGTGTCATTTCTGACCATCTTCCATGGGGCAAAAGAAGAGCCCCACACAGGAGGATGGGGACTCCATGTGAGTGCCACCCATCATCTAACCTGGTCCTATTGCCCATTGTTCCATAGCTTGTGCATATCTGAAGGCCAATCATCCTCAGTGATGGCCAGCCCATCTGTTTGCACATGCACATAGGTAGTGTTTTAAAATCCAGTCTGGTCCTGTTTTCCATGCTCCAAATAAGGCACCCAGACCACAACCAGTCCTAAAAAGGAAATTTCTGTCACAACTGGCAACTGGACCGAAGAAAACCGGTTGCAAGCAGTTATCACACTTTGTCATGGTGTGATGTAATGTAGTAGAGACTCCTGGCTACCCACGGACAAAATATCCATGCAAAACGGATTACAGGAACAATAGATATGACTGTTTTCGTACGCTATGTCATGTTTTGGGGGGTATTTACATCATTTTTATCATAGAAAATCCAAATAAATAGCTAAAATTCCCAAATAAGTAGGGGAACCTTTCCTAATATGGTAGGGTGGCTGTATACTGGTTGCAACTGGTCTAGGACTGTAGTCTTTTTATTTCAAAAGTTGGCAACCGGCAACTGCAGTCCAGTTGCTGGTCTTTTGACCAGCCCTAGACTGGACTTTAAAACACTACATGTAGGTGCTTGCTACCTTCTGCAGGAGCTTCCTCAAGCTCCAGCTGATTTCATAGGAGCAAAACAAGTCAGCCAATGCAATTGCTTCAAGCATGCCAGTAGGTATCCATTCACCTAATCCTAGCAGGAATTTTTCATCAGCACATATGCAGGCAATGCCACCCTGAAGAGTTAAATGATGAAGAGGATGAGCCAAGCGCTCCAGCAATGAAATGAACATCAGGGCTCTCTTTTCTGCACTACGTCATCTTTGACAGCATTCCAGACAATGTCAGCCTGAATCTGACACAGGAAATGAAGACCGACCCCTTTCCACAGCATGCAGGTCAGCTGTCCTATGCTGCATCTATGATGCTCTTGTTGATTCACTGAGGTGCTCTTCTTACTCCCCTGTTGCCTCACCATGGCATGCCTTACACCCAACCACACAAGATGACCAAGAGCTCAGACTGCCCCAGCCAGGTCCATCTATGCTAACACTAGCTCCAGAGATCCCACAAAGAGCCAATCTGGTCACTGGTGTTCTTGGGGTTCAAGTCAACAACCATCCCCAATGGTTCAGTATACTAGCAGCCAATGCACCATCCTCCCCTATCTGCCTAGGTGCAACCACAACCACAAAATGTACAACATCCTCTCTAATGACACATGGTGCACATGCAACCTGGCCATGCTACCAGAAGCACAGCTGGTAAGTTGCCTGGTGTGTTTCCTCAACAAGAACATGGACAAACATGCCCTCCTCATTGCCACTCACAAGGCACTGTCACTAAACAGGGCTGTCATCATCAAGGCCTACATTGACACCCTCGGCTTCAACTTTACCATCAAAGACTTGGAGAAACATCTCACGATCAGCCCACATAGGCCAATTCAGGTGCATGGTGAGTCTTATTCAGATCTAGCAGCTGTTCCTTTAATCCTACACCTAAGATATGGAGCTGTACATCCAGAAATTCAACAAACCCCACTCATATGGTCATCCTGGAATTAAGATTCAAAATGAAAATGTCAGAATGCTTAGAAAAGTATATGATAAAATAGAGCCTGTTTATGTGATCATTTTGATCCCCTAGTGAAGGAAATTGGTGGTCACATTGTGGAGATAAAAATCAAACAACTTGGTCATCCTGGGTATGGATGCAAAACCAATATGAAGGACATCTTTCCAGGTCTTGCTGATGTGCTCAATGGATTCAGAAGGTTCAGAAACCCCCATGAAAAATACTGGCATGGTTCTGGGGCAGTGTTTTGACATGATATGCCATGATTACTGATAGTAGAAGGAGGAGAAAGTTGTGCCATTCGCTCAGCTGATTTTATTGGGCTTAGAAATTGTTACCATCGTGTTCAGAGGGTTCAATATGGGTGAGTACAGGTGCATTCTTATTTTTAGCTAGTGTTCCTGAGGCTAGAAAAATTGATCTTTGTTGGGGGGGTAGGAGGCAATGTGTTCTCAAGGTGTGATATGAAGATACCAGAGACTTTGGGAGTCATTCAAAAGCACTTCCAGAGATGAAATAAGGTTGGGGAAGGCATCAGGCCTGTTCTAGGATGAGATATAAGATAACTTATAAATGAGATAGATGAGACAAGTTGCACCATTCACTCAGCTGATTTTATTGGGCTTTGCTATTGTTTCCATCATGTTCAGAGGGTTCAATATAGGTAGGGAGAGGTCCATCCTCATTTTAGCTAGCATTCCTGAGGCTGGAAAAATCGATCTTTGTTGAGGGATAAGAGACAAGATGTTTTCAAGGTGTGATATGAAGATACCAGAGGCCTTGAGAGCCATTCAAAGAACTTCCAGTGATGAAATAAGGTCAAGGAATTCACAAGCCTATTCTAGGACAAGATATAGGACAACCTAGAGATGATAGAGGAGACAAGTTGTACCATTCACTCAGCTGATTTTATTGGGCTTATCTATTGTCACCATCATGTTCAGAGGGTTCAACATGGGTAGGGACAAGTCCATCCTTCTTTTTAGTTGGTGCTTTTGAGGCTACAAAAATCAATCTGTGCCAAGGGGGTAAGAGGCAAGGTTGTCTCATTGTCTCAAATAACATACTAGTGGCCTTGTATATTGTTCTAAGGTATATTGACAGTTGAAACACAGCTGGGAATGATCTACATGAGTGTCTACATACCTGTTTCCAAATGTCACCTAAATGATTCTCTTGGTCTTTTCAATTGTTGTCACCAAGTTCAAAGAGTGTATCATGAGCAGAATCAAATCCATTCTTATTTGCAAGTCATGATCTGGAGGTTAATCAGGACTTTCATTCTTCTCCTCATTCTTCCCAAGTTGTGCCATTTGCTTAGCTGATTTTATTAATACTAGAAACTGTTGCCATTGTATTCAGAAGGCTTGATAGTATTATGAACAGATCCATCCTTATTTTTAGCTAGTGTGTTGGAGTCTACAAAAATCAATCTTTGACAAAGGGACAGGAGGCAAGGTTGTCACATTGTCTCAAATAACATACCTCTAAGGCATATTGACAGTTGAAATACAGCTGAGAATGATGCCAGACCCATACTAGAATGATCCACATGAGTGCCTACATACCTGTTCACACTCAATTGTTTTCACCATGTTCAGAGATTGTACCATGGATAGAATCAAGTCCATTCTGGAGACTAATCATTACTTGCATCCTCTTCCTCTTCCTCTTCTATGACTGACTGATCTTCAGAATCACCTCAATTGATTCCAATGAACTGTGCTAATGTTTGAGTAAGCTCGTCTTCATCATCTGGAGTTAGGGGCCAGAGTGCTACAGCCTTGAAAGACTTGAGTGCTGCTTTGGCTCTTTGAGGGGGTTTTCTCTTGTTTTTTGTTGTGGTTCCAAGTCTCTGCAGCCTTGCCCATTGTAGGTTTCTGTCTGTCTCCATTTGTTTGCTTGCTAGACCATCTCATCCATTACAGTGCCACAAAACCTCTTCAAATACCTTCCATGACTTTAGTTGTCAATGGGCTATTTGTTTTCCTTTTGGTCTTTGTGGCTCCTTTGGTTCGTTGCTCAGCTTTTCTATTCTGTAAAACTTTGGATTAGTGTACAACACAAAGGGACCTGTTTTGATTCACCATACAAATTCTTTGATTTTCTGAGTCACCTTCTGACTTGTAGGAAGATAATGAAGATGTGAGAAGATGGTTTCTAGGCCATCATTCAAATAGAATATCTCTTCATCTGTCTGGTCCTCCAGTTGATCATGGTAAGCTTTGATGTATCCATTGCTTTTCCAGCAGGATAGCCACTGTAATCCAGTCTTCAGGGGTGATGCATCTGATGAAGGGAAATATATGTCTTTATGACTTGCAAAGGACATGGAATGGGGTCTTTGACATCCATGCATAATTCTCTCTTCACTTTCTAGTCCTGTATTGCAAGTCTTGAAGCTGGTGTGGAGCAATGTCTGATCCACACTTGTCACAGTCCAACATTTCATGATATTGGACAAGGAGGCTGGGGTGGGCCCACTCTACCCCCTTCAGGGCAGTGTTGTGTACCATGAGCCATGTTTGTGTAGTGAACTGGTAGAACAGATGGGCCAATACCATCAGCCAATTCTGCAAGTTATCAGGCATCTTTCATTCCTTCAGCATTAACATGGGATTGGCTGTGACAACTTTCTTTAATTGTATCCAAGTGGGATCTGGCCCAATAGGAAACATGGCTGTCTGATTGAAGCCATCCAAGATAGTAGGCTGTTTGGAGGTAAGGGCTTTATCTCATCGAGTCTTTGAATTGAATCTCATCAAAGCCAGGACATAAAAGTCATCGATCTCTTGAACAATGTCAAGACAAGACATTGACCAGAGTTCCAAGTCCTGAATGGTGAACATGTGGGCATCTTTGACCACATGACAATACTTGAGCAATGTCAAGGACTCCTTGACATGGAAGTCATAGATGATGGAGGTAGAGATGGTCAATTTAATCATGTGGTTGAGAATTCCAGTCAGAATGCCCAGATTGAGAGGATTGAGTCTCTTGATTTGAATTTCTTTGGACTTCCTCCATCTGTTTAGCAATGAATTTGAACCATATATGAGAAGAAAGCCAAAGAACTGGTTGAGATTCCATATATTATCTGGCCTGGTGGGATGATCAGTCAAAATGACAGAAGAATCAAACCAATCATTAGGACTATTCACCTTGGGCATGATTTCCTTCAACAGAAGTTGAGCTGCCTGTCCACTGACCTTGTGTTCATCCCTGACACCATAAGTCTTATCCTTGGCCTTTCGAAGGATCTTGATGATACTGGAATACTATGTGTAATAGATGGGAGTCAGGTTATAGGCATCATTGTCTTTGGCAAAGGTGGAAATGTTGTTGTTTGGACAGACTACTTCATAATAGATATTGTAGATGCTTCTGAAAGCCACATGGGTTTGAAGGGCCTGGTCTTGAGGCATCTCTGCCTGCAATGCACCATACCTATAGAGGATGCAGTGGTGATGGGCAGTTCCCAAGTTGAAACCAGAAGCTGCATTAGACTCTTCCATATGGTCAAGCCTCCACAGGCCAACCACTGGAGCCTTGGATTTGGGAGTGAAAGAAACTACAATGTCAACCAGAAGCTCTCCATTATGGTGGTCTAACATATAAGGCCAATTCAAGCAGGAAAGATTTTGTATAAGGGCAACCTCTGGAGAAATGTACTCCCCTCCTTGACCATCCTTTGTCAATAGCTTGATCCCCTTGCCTTTGACTACAAAGAAGAATGAAACATAGATGAAGCAATCCTCTTGCTCAGAAATCAAGTCTGTCATTATGTCTTGGATGTCTAGAAATGCTTGATTAGAGAGTGGATATGTTCTTCAACTACTTGAAGAGTCTCTCTGCTTATATCTTTCTTCCTCCAATGTCTGTGATGGGCATCCAGCCTTTGCCAGCCTGTTTGTTGATCACAGGGAGAAAGATCTCCTCCCAAAAGACATCCACAACAGCCTTGGGCATTATATTCATGTGCTTTCCTGGAACAAGGACTTAGGGTCATGTTGATCTGACTGAGGCTGCTCCAGATCTTGTGGCTCATGTGCTTGCTCTCCCTGCTCCTCCTTGGCTGTGATACCATTATCTAGACATTCCTTCCTAGTGGCCTTTGTGAGGAATGACTGACATTGCCTGTAAGAGTTGGTCTTGAGAGTTAGTGAGCACACCAGTCTAGTATCCTGCTCCACATATCCACCTGACTGCATCTGTTGAATGGTCTGATTGTCTAGCTTTGCATAGTCCCAAATATCCAGTGGATGAATCATAAAGTGCATGTAGTCCTGGGAACTGATCATACACTACTGCCTAACGGCCCCCAGCATATTTAGGTGAATGATGTGGCCACATGGGATCAATGGATGCACTGTGAGTGATGCTGAAAGCATCCTCCATGTTTCTGGAAGGCCTTCCTCCATGCACATTTCAATGAGAGGTCCACAGTCATAGCCATTTTGGCTCCAGTCTCAATAGACAACGAAGACAGTCCTTGAGTCCTCTGTCTCCCAATGATGAAGGTCAGCCATAATTTGCCGGTGTTCTGGTCCTCTCCATGTACTCCAGTCTGGGTTGTATTGAGGATTGTCATTCCTGATCTTTCTTCCCAGGACATAAGCTGTGTGTACAGCATAATTGAATACCACAGCAAAGTAATGGGCAGCTCCTGGATCGTGAACAAGGAATACAACTGGAATGATGGGACATGGATCACTCATATGCACATGATGAGTGTACCTATAAGTCTTGATCTCCACAGGAGTGATGTATAGGTCAGGCCTGAGATGAAATATCATGGTGAAGCAACAAAGGGCATTTTCACCACTATCATGCCAAATGGAGGCAAGATAGAAATCACATACAAGACTGTTGAGCCATTGTCTATTGCTTAGAGTGTCAAGCTCAGTATATGCACTATGCCATAGCATAGTAGAGGACAAGACCATTACTGTGAGAAGAGGTTACATCAATGTATTCTGTCCAAAGTGACAGTCTCTTACCACCAATGTCATGTCTCTCATATGTGCTGGAATTGGGGGATGTGTAGTGTGATCCACATCTACATCTGACAGACCCTCTCATGGAAGGGGTTGTTGCATGGGTTCCACCAATGGATTCAGATATGCACTTGACTCTCTTTGAACTTATTGAGGATGTATGTATTCCATCATGTCATGCAACCTTGTGGACAGGAGGTGGCTTTGGGGCATGCCTACCCTTGGGAGGTCTTCCTCAGCCTCTTGTCTGTGCTGAAGATGTTAATGAGTACATTATTCTCATCGGAATGAAACAAGGGCCATACAGTGAGGTACAGGTTCTGGGACACTCTCTGACATGAAATGAACATGGGGTTGGTGGAACAACTGTCCTGGTTCATGGATGAGCCCACAGATGAGATGACCTTCTGTGAGAAGGACATCAGTATGTATAGGCCTCCAATCAATCAAAAGGTCATGTAGCAAGGTAAGTGTGATGGGCTGTATTTCAATGGCTGGTAGCTTACACTTTGGATGAATACAGATGCTGGTGCACGAGGGAAGGAATTCAAGAAGACTGTGGACAATCACAACTACCTTGAGCAGTATGTCACCAGGTCCTTGTTGGATTTTTGGAAGGCCTTGGAGGATCCAAAACAGTGTTACAACTGTCTGGACCTCACTGACCTCTCACCCGAGATCCCACTGTTCATCAGGTATGTGAATGTTCATTTCATAAGTTAGTCAACTTTCTGATGCAAATGATAAATATACAGGGGATTAATGGATGATCAAACATCAATGATGGTGACTGCCCATCAAGTGGAGATGAATGGTAAATTGTCCAAAGGCAAGGAATCTGGCATGGTTGGCCCCCAAGCCATCCACTTTGATACCTGGAAGAGCTGTGGGTGGGACATCTTCACCCACCAATGCTTCCTCACTTATCTGCATCACAATGCCAGCAGCCTTCTTACATATTCATACATGCATGCTGGTGCCAAGTTGTGGGCATATATCACTCTGGAGGATGTCAATGAGACAGATCAAAAGGCAGTTATTGATGGGTGGTCTGGGTACTACCCTTCAATGATGGCCACAGAAATGTACAACAAAAAAGTCAAGGTTGGAACCCTTCTGCTGGAATGTGGTGGACCTATGAGTCCCTATTCTCCATGTTCTACCTTTAGATGCTGACAATGCACAGAATCCAGCCCCCTGGCATGAACCATATGTTGTATACACCCACATATAGCATTATGTCAGGGGGACATTTCTACACCTATGACATGATGCATCTCACAGAGTTCTCGCTCATGTTTGACCTTGGGCTTGACAGAAAGGGTCAAAGTTGTGGTGAGGCATGCAATACACTCCATGCAGGGGTCCCAAGAAAGATATACTGCACGGTGATAGCCCTACCCAGCTTTGCTACATCTCACCATGAGTCATGAGAATCACATTACAATCATAAAATACTGACTGATTTGACAGAGTTCTACAAGCAATCCTTGATCAGAATGGCATCCATCATACAGATGGTGGGTACCTTGATGGACCAACTGGATGGTGGGAGCACTGTGGCAGCCAAGGGATGGACATCCTTACTTGGGAGCAAGCAAGTGAACATCTTGCTGCAAAACAAATATTGAAAAAGGTGATGAAGAATTGGGGCATTGCTGATGCATATGCAGAGATGCAGAATGGGAGCTGGAGAGAGCCCAGCCCCCTCATGGGTCTTCAACTTGTCAATTTTGCAAAGTGAGCACCATTGTTATAATGTATATAAACATGTGCGGACTGTACCATCAAATCCACTCCTGTACTGTGGTCAACAAATGGTTAAACAAGAGTGTACAAATGTCTACCAAATATTTACAACCCAAGTACCTATGATATATGCCCAGGTGATGTGTTCAGGGTGCATACCAATCATGTGTATACCACTTCCAGACCATGTGAAAGGTGTATGAGAGATCGATGAATGGTCAAATAAGTCTACAAGGCCATCTATCAATGGTACACGCTCCACAAATGTGTGCAGTATGCTCACAGATAGTTTGTAGACAACTTCCAGACCGTGCGAAAGGATAGATGAGAGGTCCATGAACAGTCAATTATTTCTACACATCCATCTACCAATGGTACATGCACCACAGATGCGTGCAAAGTGCATATGAATAGTTCGCAGACAACTCCCAGACCATGTGAAAGGTGTATGAGAGATTGATGAATGGTCGATGAATAGTGAAGCTATTACTACAAGATCACTCTGCAATCTCAATAACATGGATACCACAGTTCCTGGTATGTATATATTATGAATGCCTTCTCTTCACCCTCATCCCAATCCAAAAGTTAAATCACAGGAATAGCCATATGTGTAGCCCACTACTGTGAAAAGGGTTGAACAATACAGTAACAGACAATAAAGCCAGATATGATAACAGGGATATTCTGTTTGGAGTTCTGTAAACCAGCATTGTGTAGCACAATGGAGCAGCCAGAACAAGTCCATGTACAGTTCCTTGACATTTACATGGCTGAGGGACACTATATCGGGAGGTATGAACCTGCTGCTGTGATACTGTGGCAACAGGAGCATCTGGCCATCAACCTATGTGGTGTCAACACTGTTGAACTCAATGCATAGTTTTCTACATACTGACACAAGTGATATGACAATGTACCTTATGTATGATAGATTGGAAATACCCCAAGAAGCATTTTGGACAGGAGAGTTGACATGCTAGAATATGCATGCGACATCCAATCCCAGGTGCCTCCAAAGTTCCTTGTGGATATTCAAAGATTGGTTTGATCACCCATTCCACATCACCAATGACCCATCACAACTAGACAGCATGTATGCTGGGGGTGGGTAAACTTTTTTCTACTATATGTCTAGATTAATTCATTCATTTGGAAGATGTCCTTGTAGACCTTCCTGACAGTGATGAGAAAGAAGATGAGGATGAGG
>JBBPMD010000448.1:0-22915 GCA_038090095.1 Zangia roseola
GCGTTCTCGGCCACGGGTCGCCAAGAGAAGGTTGCCTAGGGTCTCTGTGCAGAAAGGAATAGAGGGAGAAGCCTACGCGGAGGCAACTGGACGAGGACGTTCATATCCTGCCTCGTGGTTTTTGCGCCATCAATGGATCGGAGAGAAGGGTTTAGTCCGATTCCCATGAAGCTTTCTTTGGTTATACAGCCTGGACGTGTGTCTTCGCGGGCGGAATGCGCTTTTATGGATCCAGGGGGAGGCGAGATCGTGGATGATAGATCCCCAGCAGGAAATCACAAATGCCATCAATCATGATCAAGACGACCCTTGACGCGAAATGTCACTTTGAAGTGGGCGTCATTGACATGCGGAAAACGTGCAGTTTGTGGCAAAGTTGGGTTTGAAATATTGTTAAGCGGGAGTGCATGGTCCAGGGCTGATCGCGTTCAAGGGATCAGCAGACGATTGAATGTGGATGAGCACATCGTGAGTAGCTCTCAGGATTCCTTTCGTTGATCTAATGGAAGTGATTCCATGGCGATAAGTTACTGTACTCGCGAGGAACACGGATATTGTTTCCGTGGTCGTTGGACGCCGTCGACTTCGACGACTTGTGTTTTCATGCCAACCTTTCTGCTTCTTGATTCTCCAAGATGTTTTCACATGTGGCCCATGCCGAATATTTAATCGGAGATGAAACATCTAGAACGGAACCAGCTGGTAAATTCAATCGGAGATGGAACATCAAGCTTGCCGAGCGTGTTTCTAGGCGGGACCTGTCCCTTGAAAGGCACCAGAGTATGTCTTTTTTTTTTTTTGTCCGTTGACACATTGCGCCTGGATCGTGACGAAAAACCGCAGCCGAAGTCAGTTTAGGTTGAATTGGCGGAGGTGGGGCAAAAACCAATACCAAGACACGTGATTCGAGGCTTCTTTAAAGCGGTGGGCCCGAGCAAGGGCTGTGTCAACACGACGACCAACATCCATCCATGAACACCAGCAAGAACAACTTTTTCGGAAAGGGCTCCGTCGTCGTGCCCTCTGATGGCGAGGGTGCCGTTCGTCGGTTGGCAATTACCGCTGAACGACTGGTCACGCGGCCCTTTGAGGGCATTGAAGTAATTCCAGACATCATCGCACATGCCGCACGGACGCACGGCGACCGCGAAGCACTTGGGTGGCGAACTGTCACGCGCATCCACGAGGAGGAAAAGGAGGTCAAGAAGATGGTCGGCGGCAAGGAAGTGACGGAGACCAAGAAGTGGAAGTACTTCGAGCTGAGCGATTACCAGTACCTCAGCTTCATCGACGTTGAGGCCCAGGTCTCGGAGTTGGCGCGGGGGTTGTTGCACCACAACATTAGCAAGGAGGACGTGTTTAATATTTATGCACAGACGAGGTGAGTTGGATTTTGTTCGCTCTGGGTTATGGGCTCACGTTTTGGCGGGATGCAGTATGAACTGGCAGCTCATGTCGCATGCGTGTATGACGGTCTCGACGCCCGTCGCGACTGCTTACGATACTCTTGGCGAGACTGGTCTCACTCACTCACTCAACGAGCCCAACTGTGTCGGTCTCTTCACCAATGCCGACCTCCTCCCTACCTTGGCACGCGTTATCAAGGACACGCCGTCTGTCAGATTGGTCGTCTACGACGGCGACGCCAACTCGACGTTCCTGGATCAGATTCGTGATACCCGTGACAATATTGTGGTAACCTCGATGGAGCAACTGCGCACGCTTGGCAGGGACCAAACAACGGTGACCCTAGAGTCTCGGAAGCCAGCGCCAGAGGATGTGGCGTTGATTATGTACACGAGTGGCAGTACAGGCGCGCCCAAGGGTGTCGTGCTGACGCATGCGAACGCGGTGGCCTCGATTGGGGGTGTCTACCACCTGCTGGGACACCACTTGCGCCCTAATGACTCGTTTCTTGCGTACCTTCCTCTTGCGCATATCTTGGAGTATGTGGTGGAGATCACGTTGTACGCGTGCGGGCTAAAGACGGGGTACGGCCGGGTCAAGACGTTGACGGATGCGTCGGTTCGTAACAGCAAGGGTGACATTTCGGAATTCAAGCCCACGATTCTCGTCGGGGTGCCACAGGTTTGGGAGATGATTCGCAAGGGAATTCTGGCCAAGGTGAACGCGAGCGGTTGGAGGAAGTACGTCTTCAATGGTGCCATGGCTGTCAAGAAGGCCAAGGTTCCGATATTGAGCGATGTCATGGACGCTGCTGTGCTAAATTCCGTGAGAGCGGCGACGGGTGGACGTCTTCGTCTGGCGATGAGTGGTGGCGCGGCCCTGAGCAGGGAAACGCAGGAATTTTTGTCCCTAGCCCTGGTGACGATACTCCAAGGTATGTGTTTTGTTTTGACGTATAGGAGGGAATTGAGCAAACGTGCAGGATATGGGATGACGGAGTCGTGTGCGATGTGCTGTGTGCTGCCGCCCGAGCTGATGCAGTATGGCGTGGTTGGACTTCCGTCGCCGTGCATTGAGATCAAGTTGATCGATGTCGCGGAGGCGGGATACAAGGCGACGGGGAACCCGCCCCAAGGCGAGGTGTGTATTAGAGGACCTGCGGTGACCAAGGGGTACTACAAACGGCCGGACTTGAATGAGGACGAGACGATCTTTACCAAGGACGGGTGGTTGAGAACTGGGGATGTTGGACAGTGGAATCCAGACGGGACGCTGAGTGTGATTGATCGGTGAGTTGTGGTTCGGCGTTTTGAGGCGCAGATTCTATATGACGATTGCAGGATCAAGAACTTGGTGAAGCTGCAAGGCGGCGAGGTACGTCACGCGGGTTCTATCGGGATGCGCGGGTCCTGACGGGATATGGTGTAGTATATTGCGCTGGAACGTCTAGAAGCGACGTACAAGTCATGCAACCTGGTGTCCAACGTTTGCGTGTATGCATCGGCGGAGGCGAAGCAGCCGATTGGGATCATTATTCCGCATGAAAGCAATCTGCGCCACGCTCTGCAGCAGAAGGCGCTGCCGGGTGTGGACGGGACGGCGTCGCTCGCTGACTGGTGTCACCAAAAGGCAGTGCAAGAGCTGGTGCTGAAGGAGTGCAATTTGGTGGGCAAGAAGAACGACTTTAAGGCGATGGAGATGCTCGAGGGTGTGATTCTATCGGCGGAGGAGTGGACGCCTGAGAGCGGGCTGGTGACTGCTGCGCAAAAGGTGCAACGGACCAAGATTGCGAAACATTTCGAGGAGGAAATCAAGGTACGTCCGTTGTGTGCGTGTACGGGTCGGCATTAAGCTTATGCCGGTCTAGACCATCTACAAGAACTAGTGGGACAGTTTCGCATACCCACACACCTATTATTGCTGTACATTCATGTTCTCTAATTAACTATTGCTACGAGGCGATGTGTGTTACGTAATGATCGTGGTGTTGGTGCCGAAAGAGCTGCGGCAGCATTCACCGAGTGGCTTGTTGCGACCAACCCTTCCCTCTCTCGTCCTCTCACCACTTGGACACCCATCTTGTTTCTTTTTTCCCTCTTTCTTTTTTCTTCCTTGTCGTCGTCGTCGGTGGTGACGACCGCCCTTGTTGATCGCAGGTTCAACCGTCCTTTTTTCCGTGTTCACCGTGCACATGTCGTCTCAAAATCCGGTACGCGAACTCGTGTGGGGGTGGGGAGACAAGCTGACCGGCCACGCCAGATTCGGAGAAAACTTGTCATCGTCGGTGATGGTACGTGGCCCCGTTGCACGGTCGCTGATCGTCTGAATCCCTCGCAGGTGCGTGCGGCAAGACCTCGCTCCTGTGTTCATTTGCGCTGGGCGAGTTTCCCAAGGAATACGTGCGTGCTGGTTCTCCCGTGACCGGAGAGGGTTTAGGCTGACCGGGTATCGCTCTTTATGCCGTGTTTCCTCGCACCCGCGGTTGCCTCTGTCGGCGATTGGCTTGGATCGCGCCCTCGTGGTCTGTTCGGTTCCAACTTGGGACTAGCAACCGAGTAAGTGGAGCTTGTGGAATGATACGCGATGGCGGTCAAGTGTGATGGTGGTTCATACGTTGTTTTCTCGCAGCCATTTTTGAGAATTACGTAGCGGAGATAAGGTTAGATGGGAAGCCGGTTCAGTTGGCGTTGTGGGATACTGCGTACGTGGACACGTTCATTTCGTGACGTTGTTGGCTTGACGGGTCGGACAGTGGACAGGAAGAGTACGAGGTACGTGGGCCGTGACACTGGCGTGTGTGTGATGCGTGATGACGGACGTTTGGACAGCGTCTACGACCGCTTTCGTATTCGAAATCGCACGTCATTTTGATCGCGTTTGCGATCGATACACCAGACTCGCTCGAAAACGTGTCTGTCAAGGTGAGTGGGCGTGTGTCGTGCGCGGAGGATGCTGAACCTGTTGCAGTGGATTGAAGAAGTGAGGAATATATGTGGGCCGACGGTTCCGATTCTGCTCGTGGGGTGTAAAGCAGACCTGCGTCCGCCGCCGGGATCGCCGGATATTGGGAGGTATGTGTCGCGCGCACAGGCGGAGCAGGTTGCGAGCGAGATTGGTGCGCGTGCGTACAAGGAGTGTTCGGCACTCAAGATTGAGGGTGTGGACGATGTGTTTGAGGCGGCGACGCGGGCGAGCATGCTGATGCGGGAAGGGGTGCCGTCTGGGACTGCAGGGGGGTATCGGTATAGGGAAAGACAGAGCGAGACGGGGGATGGGTGGAAGTGCTGCGTTGTGTGTTGATGATCTCTCTGTGATATTTCGCTTCGTTCCATCCTGTCCATGTTGTCGTTTACATTTTGTTTAAAGTATAGTTATGGTCGATTCGAACAGTGTTCATATGCATACACGTATTTCTTTCTAGTCTATAGTCATGCTTGCTTCCCGCCGGGATCACGGGAGATGCCTAGATCCTTGATCCGGCCCGAGGCAAGGTCGTAGACCCAGCCATGAACCCGGATCTGCTTTCCATCAGCCCAGGCCTTTTTGATAGGTTCAGCATCACAGATGTTCTGGACCTGGCGCTTGACGTTTTCCTCCACGATCATGTCGAGCGCGGAAGCGGGCGTGGTACCGGAGAGGTCGAGGGACTTGACGAGGTTGATGAGGGGGGTCAACCAGCGCGAGAGGGGCGTGGACGCGATATCGGCGCTAGTGTGGGCCAACTCATAACAAGCTTGTGCGCCTCCGCAGTGTGTATGTCCGACGAGCACGACTGTGTGGATCTGAGTATATGCGCATGGCGTCAGCAGGGGACATACCGTGTTCGACGCCGACTGGACCGAGGGCGTAGGTGAGGATGGCGAGTGCGCTGTCGTCATCCGGATGGAATTGGCTGCTGCGGGTGAGTACAGATAACATGAAGCGCTGAGACACTGACTTGGCGATGTTGCGGTGGACAAAGATGTCACCTGGACGTGCACCGGTGATGACGGACTCGGGCACGCGCGAGTCTGCACATCCGAACCAGAGGACCTGGTCGTCGTCAGCGACGCCGACGCTGTGCGACCCTACCTACCTTTGGGGCCTGCCCCTGAGCTGAGGTCGCAAAAAAGCCGGGCTCGGCGTCGTCGACAGCGTTTGCCCACTGGGCGTTGTTGTCGAGGAGGACGTGGACGGGTGAGCGTGGTGGAATCATCAGTGAACGAAACAAAACGTGTCGGTACATTCATGTTATTTGTTTCGAATTTCTGCATTTTCTGATTGTATTTTTCTCGATCCGATCCCTCGTATGATGTAATCTATGATGATATGACGTCAGGTATACCCGCAAATACCCGCAGTCCATCTCGCTTGGCCTCGGTATCTCCCTTGAGCGGTTGTCCGTAGGCTTTGAGCAGTGCTTCGTAGCGTTCCTCTGAGAATGGTTAGTACTACTGCGGATGCCATACTGACTTGGTCTTACTAGTGATGTGCTCAAACTCCCCACGAGTACCGGGGAATCCAGCGACCGGCTTGCCATTCGCTGCGATCGGCGTCTTGAGCGTCGCTTTCATCATCGTCGCACGCGAATTGTGCAGACGCGCAGGTAGCCGTTGTTGGCTGTCATCCTCTCAGTCACACGTCCCCATTCACTTGTATAAAATCACCCACTCAATTTTGACCGTCTCGGCCAA
This sequence comes from Zangia roseola, assembly GCA_038090095.1. NCBI lineage: Eukaryota > Fungi > Basidiomycota > Agaricomycetes > Boletales > Boletaceae > Zangia > Zangia roseola. Next base: position 6,081 of record JBBPMD010000448.1, read on the forward strand.
CTCGTCCACCTTTTTCTCCAACGCCTCCACTTTCCCGCCCTCGGCAGGACCTCCGCTCGTCTCCAGCGTCGTAAATTGCGTCTTGAGCGCCTCAAACTCGGCCATCATCCGCTCCTGTGTCCGCTCGATCCCCTCCAGTCGGCTCTTGAGCCCGCCCAACTCAGCCGTCAGATCAGTCCCACTGAACGCAGTCGACGGCACCAACGCCAGCGCTTGCGACGCCGCTGCGATCTGGTCCGCCATCGCCGAAAACGACGCAGACAGCCTGTGCGGCCACAGCGGGGGCGGTAGTGGCACCGCCTCGCCTCGGTCAAACGAAATATCGAGCGTCGGCGACGACGACGCGGGCGTGGACGAAAACGACAGGGCCGGGATGTGCCCGTTGGGCGACGTAGGGTAACTCATGGGTGGTCTGATGCAAGTGCGAGGCGTGGCGAGTACATCTATATCCCCGCTGTGTGGTCCGAACCCACGGTCTTGACGACGGGCACCGACTTGGCCGGGCACCGCGCGTTGTCATCCGTGGGCGCGCCCGGTCTATATTCGGCAGCGCGGTGGTGAAAACGCAGCCAACAGGATATTTCGCATTCCCAGCGATAAATGATGGCCTAGACACGAGGTCGGCATTCCCATTGACACTCTTGCTCACACCGTTCGTTGATACCATCGCTGCCAGGGTCATCTATCCACCATTATCCACACGTTCCGAGATCGTCTTATCTACTGGTCGTATTCGGAATAAGTGCACGCCCACGTCTAGAGGGGGTGGGGTGACACGATAATTCCATTTCGCCTCGCCACACCGTCGTCCCTGCATATCATGTTCGTCGATCGCTGGGGTCTCTGCTGACCCAGCGACGAAGGTCCCCTCTCGCCATTCTGTGACACACGCGGCTGTTTGGCAGTGTCGGACAGGGGTACACCGCCCCAATCGTTTATAAAAACGACAGCGGGGATTCCTGACATCTGGCGTGGGCGGGGAATTCAGAAAAAAAATTGGGACTCGAACGGGTCCGCGCGGGGTAAGCGGTGGGGTTTGGACGGAGACGTGGGGGGGATGAATGTCGTATGTAGAATGAACTCCACATGTCTCTGTCATCAGCCAAAGTTTCATATCTCAGCCAGAGCCTCTGAGGGGGACGAGACGAGCGAGCCGCGATGAGGACGTATACATGGGCTCTGGCCAGAAAGTAAAATGGGGGCGCCATTTTTCATGTGCCTGCTGTCTACGGCCTGGCACGCGAAATAGGGGTGGACGTGCGATTATTTGACGTGGATGCTTGCAAATGAGAGAAGAGGGCACGAGGCGGGGATAGGAGCTACAAGGACAGTTGCGGGGGCGGACGCAACACATTGCCCGGTCGAACGCATCCATGGATATCTTAAGCCTGCAGTGCGCATGGACGATGTCATCAAGTAGAGCTAACTCGAAGGAGTAGTGATGTACACTGTATTAGCAAAAAATCGACAATGGCTTGCAACCTACCGGTCCCGCACGAAATCCGAATGCGCGCACTGGATAACGTGGACATGGTTGTGCGATAACCTCGACATCTTCAAGTTTGGAAATGACTGGGAGCAACTCGGTTGTCTTGGCTCTGGCTAGTATTCACAGGTCCGACATTCGTCTACACACGGACCACGAGGGTCCCTCCGTCATCACGGCATGCAATCCTTGTCGGTACACCTTGGGCCTTTCTAGGACTCCCTTTGTCGTCGGCGAGCACGTTCAACTCCAAACCAGGATCCATCCGAACGTTGGCAAGAGTGTCACTGTCGCGTTATCGTTTTTGGCCATTGGTGGTCGTGAGAACGGAGTCAATACGCGCCCTACAATATCGTTCACATCCCGTTGCTGTCTCCAATCTACTCTTTTTTGTCTATCTGCTGTCTGTAACTTGACATGGTCCGTCATTCAGGGAATTCGCAAGCTCGAGTTGGAGTGGAACGGAATATGGTGTGTGAATTGCAATGACGGACTTGTGTACAGGCGGTTCTCGACATCGGTCGGGGAAGTGACGAAACGGCAGGTCGATAACATGGAAGATGATCGAAAAAGGTGCAGAACGCTTCAGAACACAATCACAATGATTGAGCTCCAAGCTGGGGCGATCCGAGTACGTGACAATCATCCATCTAACCCACTACTAACCCGGAGACATCGCTGCGTCTTAACCTACGCGGGAACGCCGGAAATAGGGTTTCATTGCTCTAGGTATTCATGTGATCGGGGGCCCGAGGCAGGGGACACGGGTGTATTGTACCCTGGTTGGATAGAAATAAAAGGGCGGTCTGTCCATCTTAGACTCCGGAGTGCTGACCACCGTCTCTGCACCATGGGATCCGTCACTTCTTCTCTATTCACATCGCTCGATGTTCATAGTTCTCTCCTACGCCATCGACGCTTGCCCAACAGCAAATTGCCTCCCTCTGCTTCGCTCGGACAATGCAATGATGGTGCATCCTATCCTCCACTCGATGGATCTCTGTTGTTGCCAGATATGATCGAATTCAATGCAAAGCACAACCCAACCCGCGCATTTTACACCTTTTACGACGGGAACGCCGATGCGCTATGCCATGTCTCCCATTTGGAATTTTTCCGCGCGTGCCAACGCGTCGCTCATGCCGTGCGTCCAAACCGACAAGGACCTGACAACGTTGTCATCGCTATCGTCGCCAACTGCGACACCATCCTCTATCAAGCACTCACGATGGGCGTCATCTTTGCTGGTTACGTCGTACGTCCGATCCTTCACATCGATCGAGTGAATTCTCCACTGATCATGTCTATCTTTAACAGCCATTCCCAATGTCGCCTCGTAACTCACCCGCCGCTGTTGTGAACATGCTGCGAAGGACAGGTTGTCATCGTATGATTGCAACGCGTCATTCCCTCGGGACACTTTTAGATGGGATAACATTAGAGTTTGCGTCCCGCGTCGAGGAACCGTTCAAAGTCGACATCGAAGAACCTCCCGCGCTTGCATACGCATATCCCGAACTCGGAAAGGAAAAAACGAGCCCATTCGCGCCCTATCCCAAGGCCGACGAACGGCCGTCTGATGACACGATCATGTTTTACCTCCACTCCTCAGGGAGCACGGGATTTCCGAAACCAATTCCGATCACATATTTAACCGCCGTACACTGGTGCATCACACGTGAGTCTGATCATTCTCGAGTTCAGCTCGCATCACTTACCGTTTTCGAGATTAGCGTCTGTATTGGAGCACGTCGATTTCCCCACTGACATCCGAATCAGTGCAGCGTCACTCCCGTCGTTCCATACCCTCGGCGTGTATGTACAGTTGTATTTCCCCATCGTTTCTCTCAAGAGCGTGTCCGTGTACGCCCCGACCTCTTATGACAACCCAACAATAGCCCCCGTCATCCCAAACGCGCAAAACACGATCGATAGTCTCCAGCGGACGAAGTCGACCGCACTCGTCACCGTACCATCATTCTTGGAGGAATGGGCGACCTCCCCACACGTTGTCCAGCTTTTGAGTGCGTTGGAGTACGTGGTATGATTTCCTCCTCCCGCGTGCGCGTCTTCTTCCTGACATGATTCTCTCGGAGGTTTTTGCCGGTGGTCCGCTCGCTAAAAAGACAGGAGACGCGCTCGTGGCCACGGGTGTCAAGCTCGCTTCGGTCTACGGCGCGACCGAGTTTTGTGCCATCACGTATACGTTTCGGAGCCCCGCCGAACGGACACTTTGGGAGTGGGTCCGGTTTGGACCGAACCAGCGTATACGATGGGTGGCACAGGAGGATGGGACGTACGAGTGTCAAGTGTTGGTGCGTATGCGCCCGGAGCGCGAACGGAATGTGAATTGACCGTGTGCTCGTAGAGTTGCCCAACGCATCAAGTGTCCGTCGAGAACTTGCCCGATGTCAAGGGGTACGCGAGCTCGGATGCGTTCGTTAAACATCCCACCATCGAGGGGCTGTACAAAGTGTACGTCGTTCGCTGGTCGCAGGACGAGGATACTCATGAGGGCGATAGCGTTGGTAGGCTGGACGACGTCCTCATCCATTCGTCAGGCGAGAAGACGGTGCCTGCGCCGATGGAAACCATCATTGGGTCGAGTCCATTTTTATCGGGCGTGTGTATGTTTGGACGGGGTCGGAACCAGACCGGGGTGCTCGTGGAACCGCGGGCAGAGTATGCGATCGATGTATCAGACGACAAGCAGGTGGCTGAGTTTAGGAACAAGATTTGGTACGAATGCACAATTTTTTTTTCGATTGGGCACACTGACTCGACGTATTTTATTTTTATGACTAGGCCGAGCGTCGAAGAGGCCAACAAGGAGGCCCCGGGGTTTAGCCGGATCTTCCGGGAAATGTTATTGGTGGCGAGCAAAGAGAAACCCTTGTTGCGGGCCGGCAAGGGGACGGTGATCAAGAAAGCGACGATGATGTTGTATGCATCCGAGATCGATGCTTTGTGGGTGTCTGTGGTCTTTTGGTCACCTAAGCCGCCTATCCTTATTATCTAGATACGCCTCCGTGGAGGCGAGCACCAAAGCGGGGATCGACGTCCCGCTGCCCCAGACTTGGTCTCAATCAGAGGTCGAGAACTGGTTGGCGGTGCACGCGACGGCCGTTAATGCGGGTACGCCCATCGCTGTCGACGTGGACGTGTTCGAGCAGGGATTCGATAGGTTCGTGTCTTTTTCTATTCGCTCGTGAACGAGGTTGCCAAGCCAACACAGTTTGTCGTCCACGTTCCTCAAGAACCGCATTCTCGGATCCTTGAGCGCATCGACACACCGAGATATCCGAGAAGCAGCGTCTCGAATCACTCAGAACATCGTCTTTGCGAATCCCACGCTGCGGAAGCTTGCTAGCCATTTAATTCGATGCGTGATGAGTGAGGATTCCAATGCATCCCTCTCCTTGGCCACCCTGGATATGAAAACGGAAATCGAGCACATGATTGCCGAGCACGCCGTTGGTCTGGAGGGCGGCGTCAAGGTTGGCAATGGCGTGTCAGGGACAATGAATGGCAGGGCCCACCACAACCATGCTGTGCTGTTGACAGGCTCGACAGGGGGGCTGGGTTCCTACCTGCTTGCGTCCTTGTTGAGCCACGAGGACGTCGTCATCGTGTACGCGTTCAATCGGCCTTCCAAGAATGGGCATACGATCGACCAGCGCCAGCGTGCCGCGTTCCAGGATCGCGGGCTCGATACCGCCCTGCTCGATTCCGAAAAGTTGATCCATGTCCAAGGAGATGCAGCCCAAGTGAACCTTGGGCTTGACGAACAGATGTACGGCGAGATCCGTGATTCGGTGACAGTCATCGTGCACAATGCGTGGCGGCTCGACTTTAATCTCGCGCTATCGTCGTTTGAGCCGCACGTCAAGGGGACCCGCCACTTGATTGATCTCGCGCTAGGGTCGTCCAAGGCGCGTAAACCAAGATTCTTGTTCACGTCGTCGATCGCGTCCGCCCAGGGATGGGAGAAGGGCAAGGGGGCATTTCCGGAGGAGGTACAGCTCGATGCGGGGGTTGCGGTGGGATCTGGGTATGGTGCGAGCAAGTATGTCTCCGAACGGGTGCGTGCCGTCCCATAGCGGACTACCTTTGTCATACGCCGTCCCTATCCTTTCCAGATTCTCGCGATGAGCGGCTTGCCGGCGTCGTCGTTCAGGATCGGGCAGATCACGGGCGGTGCGCCGCGGGGTGCGTGGTCGATCACGGACTGGGTTCCCATCATTGTCAAGTCGAGTGTGGCATTGGGCGCGCTCCCAGAAGCCAGAGGGGCGAGTTAATTGTTTGGCTCGCTTTCTTATGTGGCTGACCACGTGTATCAAGGTCGCGTCATGGCTGCCTCCGCACGCCGTCTCTGATGCGATATTGGACGTTGCGTTCGCAGACGAGGAACCCCCTCTTGCTGTGAACTTGGTACACCCCCGACCGATTGCCTGGGAGTCTCTCATGCAGCCCATTAGCGTGGCCCTTTATCAGAAGCACGTAACGTCATCTCGACTTCCATTGATCCCATTCGGCCAATGGGTTGACCGGTTGAACGAGTGCGCAGCGGATACGAGCGAGGCGAGCATCAGAAGTGTGGTGAGTTTTCCATCAGAACAGGGTCTTTTTATAAAGAACACGCCCGACTTGTGACCGCTGACTTCTATTTTTGCTGTGACAATCAAGCCTGCGATTAAGCTGCTCAGCTTCATGCGTTCATTGGCGGAGAGCGATGTGGGAATGCGGGGTCGGATCCAGACGGCCGAGATGGAGGAAGCGGTTGGGTTCACGAGGTTCGAGACAGGGATTGCGGAGGGGGTGAGCAAGACGATGCGGGAACTGAAGCCAGTCTCGGCTATCGATGCGACACAATGGGTTGATTATTGGGTGTCTGCGGGGATGTTCTCGGGAGATCTAGAGACCCGTTGATGCCGTCTCGTTTGGGCAGGTGCACGAGGTGCCCATGTGTCTCAAAGTTTCCACCAGGCCCCTGCACGTTGTCGTGCCTTTTCTAGCTTTCTGCTTGTCCCATATGTTCCGGATGAATGTTTGATCTTGCTATGGATGCGAGGTAGACTCGATCAATGATTTGAATAAATATCTCTGGAGTGATGGCGTTGGCACGTGGAGGAGTATAATGACTTTTATAATGCACTGCACTGCAAGCTACTGCAAGTACACACCGTCCACCTCACCCTCGTTAGTCCTCAGTTAGACCTTCTCTGTATCATTCTAGGTGATTCTTCATCTCATGACCGTCCTCCAACTCAACCCTCCATTTACCAGCATAATACCATATCCATAGAACAATTCTCAACGCCGGCGCTGTACAACATGGAATGCCCCATTCTAGTCTGGATGCTCTCGCTCAACCGCGATGTTACGACAGAGGTGGGTCGTGCTTTGCTATTCCGAGTTCGCCACACCGGATCGCGTCTCTTGTTGTTGTTTTCCGACACCGTCGGTATCAGGAATACGACAAGTGCTATAATCTCGTGAGGGAGTGCTCGCCACACGCGAGGATACAGTATGATTGCACGTCTATCGAATCTTTTCGTGAGTTTTCCTCGTCATCTCCCTCTCTCTTGCTCATGCTCCTATGGCAGGTCAAGTCATATCACAAATGTTACCACTACTCATGATGCGACACAGACGGATATCAAGAACAAAGTGGAAGGATTGCGAGACGTCGAATGGAAAGCATTGGATAGAGCAGGTCCGTCCCACTACCCCCATCGCCACAACATGCTCACGAGTCGTCCTTGCAGTCGCCAGACGACATGCCCCCCGAAAAATTTCTACAATCCATGATTGGATACCACCTCGCCTACGACAACTCGCTGTGCGGCATGGTCATGACCCAAGGTCGTCAACGACAAGTCACCAATATCGGTCTCGGCATCAAACAACTCTGCGTCGAACCCAGAGGCGTGTCCGTCGCCGCCTACGCCGAATCATTTGCCCACAAGGTCCGTCTTCCTTCTGGACGAGTCCCTTGGTCGAACGGTTGATCCCGGATCCTGGATGCACATAGCTTACCCCGCTCGAGTTGACGTTTATCGCACCCGAACTTGGCGACGAAGTCGTCCTCCGGAGATTATGCATCCTCCTTTCGCTCAAAGCCGCTTATATCAAAGCCGTCGGTCAATCCCGCGGCTTTGACTGGTCCCGTCTCGAATTCAACATCCCCAATGAAAGTGCACGCGGGGACGACCACCCCCTTCAAGGCTGGGAATTTCGGGTGTTCAAGGCCCAGCTCGGGGTGCAGCGTGGCGGGACAGTCGTCCAAGAGTCATATCAGTGCGCGTGCGCGTTTTTCAGGGGGACCAAGGAGTCCAAGTTTATTTGGCATGATAACGCGAAGGACTTGGAAGCTTGGGTGCAGTTTATCAACATCGATCAGATGATCAAGGTCATTCCGAAGTTGACGGCCTAGACCGCTCTCTCTCTCTGCTATGTTGGTCCTTCTTTTCCCCTCCTTTCCTCGTTTTGTTGAGCTGCTCGATAGGTATGTTGTACCAACATCCAGTCATGTTTGTGGTAGTACCATGCTCTTGCCTTGCCCTTCTTTCTCTTCTTTTCATGCATATCACTCAACGGCTTCATCTACTATCTCAACTTTTGTCGGCACCGGATACAATGCGTTGCAGGGAAGGGAGCGGGTAATCAGTCTCAACCCAAGGACAAGAGAAAAAGTCATCGTTATGCCCCATAAATCTCAAGATCGCACATGTACATATATATACAGCCAAGATTATTGCTAGATGTTCCGTTCCTATCCATCGTTATCAATCGAGATGGCTCGATGTCAGAATGGAGGACGGGTGCGGCTACCTCGGGTGCCTGCGACACAGCCTGTGTGTCGTAGAGCTCACTCGCGCTCGGGAGAACCGGGTTCGGATTCTAATTTGGCCGATGGTACGGGCGGACCATTGTAATGGTAGCGACCGTCTGGATGCTCGTCAGTACACGCGCGATCATACCCAAACGCGCCACGTACTGATCGTATACCACCCCGCACTGATGGCAGCAAACCCAACAAACACGACCGAGGCGTAATCTAACGTGCCACAGATCAGCACACGAACGCGACACGAACGCACAACCACGCACTCATCGTGGCCGCCGTCACCGGCACGATCGCCGGCATCGAAAATAATACGGTTGCAAACAAGATCCACAGCACCGCGATGGCGTTCACGATCGGGCCTATTCTGCCTAGACTAAATGGTGCATCTGCGACATCAGCACGTCCCCCCGCGAGCGAGATCGCGACTGGCAATGCATACGACGCGCCCAGACACATGACAGCGACCCCGACGAACGCGTTGAATGCCGTCGAGGACCCAAGATAGATGAGTCCGAGGATGATCTGGATCGTCGTCGAGAGTAGGAGGGCGTTGACAGGGACGTCGGGCAGGACCGTGCTGATCTTGGAAAAGTGGCCGTGAAAGGGGATCGCCTTGTCCCTCGCAAAGGCCCATGTGGCGCGCGATGCTGCGCACGAGATCGAGATGGCGCAAAACACGCCGATAACAAAGACTGAAGTTGCAGTGGATCGGTCATACGCCGCATGGAGGTTTCTGAAGGAAGAGACTTACTGATAAACCACTGAAATTGGATATCAGGAACGATGTTGTGAGAAATCGGTTGACAGGACTCACCAGTCCAAAACCTCCACCCCTGGATCCCATAATGAGCGTGAACATGACGCCAATCGGTTGACCGGAGCTCACTGACAACCCACGAATGCGCTAAGGAACCAAGAGCGCATATTCTACCATATAAACACATACCTTGTAATAACGTGCTGACATCTGGCAATGTGAAGAGGATAGGAAGGAGGAAGATGACACCACAAATGGTTCCAATTGGCACTGACAAAGAAATGGCTTTCGGAAGGATCTCGGATGGGTTATGCACCTCTTCCGCCATGCTCGCAACTATGGCAAATGATCAAACGGGAAATCAGAACATGAGTCAATTTGCGCTTACTCATGCCAATTGCAGCATACGTGTAGGCTATCCAACGATGAGCCATAGCATATTAACGTGAGGATTCGACGTACCAGGCTAATCATCCACATTCGGTAGGCATATCAACTCATTTTGTTCCGTACTCGAAAAAGGGGATTACTTACCGGGAGAAGACCGATGAAGAAGGACCAGCCAGCGGGCCAACCAGAAGCAGGCTCGAATCCACCCAACGCAAACGCTGCTGACCGACGGCCCGCGGCCGCCTTTACGGACACACATATCAGGATCACTGTCCTCGTCGCGTGAGGTAAAGTACTTGACCCAGCCAGACATATTTACCAATAATACCGAGACCAGTCCAACACGCGCAAGCAATCTAGATACCAGTCGTTTGTAAACATGGGGAAACAACCCAAGTATCGGTATCACGCACATCAATGCTCGGCAATATGTCGTTGAAGAACAAGCAGAAACTGCATGCAACGGCAGTGACACCAAGGAAAATCAGGTCTAGACAGGGATGAGCAAAAGGTCAAAGTTTTCGAACAGGGACGCACATGTTTGCCAGGGAGTTGCTACCCAGTCTGGGTAGTAAATACCTACGCCGGCAACGAGGAGTTGAGCCGTTCCTTGCGAGATATGTCAAGTGAGTATAATGACATATCAAAAGACAACATGGAGGGATACCAAACGTCACACTCAGCGTGACAGTCCAATTCCCGACCAGATTTAGCCATCCGTTGATCCAGGAGGCAATCAGCTTGTACTTTGGGGGAGCCAAACGATAGCACCAATAGTACGCGCCTGCCGAAGTGGGGTATTTGGAGCAAATCTCGGCCAAGGAAAGTGCGAGCGTTTGAGTCAACAAGGAAACCAGAACCCATCTGGGTCAGGCGGGTCAGTGTGAGGCCCACATAGCGGGTTCGGGAACGCTGACCCCCAAAGTATCACGGCCGGACCACCTGCGACGAGGGAGGTGGCGATCGGGGCGGCAAGCCCGTAAGCTTGATCCACGTCAACACAAAAGTAGGCATATAAGCAGAAGCGCGACTCACGGACCGCCATGATAGCTGGGATCGCGAATGGAGTCATTGGTCAAGAACGGAAGCACTGTCGGACGAACCTAGTGTCACTGTACGCAGGTGACAATGATAAACAAGCGACCGGGAAGCTCGTCGAAGGGAACTTACTGAAAAGGATGTGGAACAAGCCTCGTGTCTACGAAAAGAAGACTCGTGAGCGTTATCACGACGACGATTGGAACGACTCACCCTCGTCATTTCCTGAGTGTATCCAAGCTTCTGGAGCCCTTGACGGGCGACCGAGTCGATGTCAAGCATGTCTTTGGACGCCATGGTTGCAAAGAAGGTGCAAAAGCGGTTACTATTGATGCGAGCGGCCACTGGGTTTATCTCGGGTGCCAGGCATGGGAATTTCCATGATTATGAGCGGAGTGAGGTCCCACCGTGACTAGGTTCCGCCTTATCGCTGTCGCACTCTTTCTTCTCAAATTCAGAAGTACTAGTAAACCCCATGCGGCTGAGGTTAGTGTCGTCACCAAGTGTCAGGGCTACTCGCCTACCATCACGAGCAACCTCGAATCACGTCAATGAACACGGCACTATGCCATCAGAAGGTCAGGTAGCCGCCCCACAAAGGCCGCCGGTATCAGTAGAACACTCATATCTTACTCGTTCGACTTGACATGATAATTCTTATCAAGGTTTCGTCAGTCGGTTCTTTAAGAGGGGCGGAGGTCAATTTCTACAAAAACTTATGATACGTTCCGTTCCGTTTGGTAGCCGGTGGGTTTGTGGTATCTGACCGGCCCATATATACCCACAGATAAAACCCCCTATCTCAATTGTGTCCTATAAAAGTCGAGGGTAAGATGTACTTGTCAATCATTGCATGTCAGACCATTTCGGCAGTTTGAAGAACTCGAACTTGGAGCTTGCCACGAGCGGGCACGTTGAGCGATACAGTATTACGCGGAACTCATCCTCGGGCATTCTTCATTTTCTGGGGAATACTTGAGGTTGTTCCGACTCATCACCCGTCATGGTGCCTCATTCGGAGTCCGTTGATGGCAACTCGGGGGATGCGGGTACGGATTTGCATTAGTGAACGTTGGTCTAGACCGTCGAGGATGAGTACTAGTCTCGGTATCTATAATCGTTGTCCGAGTCCAAATAGACTAATATTCAGTTACCTTGGCAAGATCTTCGCCTAACCACTCACCTGCAACTAACTTGTGTCAAAGTTCTCCGCGCTTGAAAAGTAAACTTACAAAGTTGGTTGCGACCATATTTGACCGGCTTTAGCAGAAGTACTGAAAGATAGGTGTCGCATACGTGGCGGAAGTACCAGGTAAGCGGGACGGCCTGTCCTTATAGCTCACCAGCGACGCCTCCATATAATCGGCTCCGTTGATTGCAATCTGCCACGCGCACGATCAAGTGTAATCGGTTACACTGTCGTGGCGGCCACGTTACGACCGTCAATTACACAATTGCAACCACGATTCATGAGGACGGCCGCCGCCGCATCATTGCGTTGGACGTTCCACAAAGGTCTCGACTCTCGACAAAGGGTCGGTTTGCCGTTATTCCTGGCAATGGCGACACATTAGGCGAGGATGGCGGCATTACTTATCACCATATATGGAAACAATGACATCCCCCTGATAAACTACTCTCACTCATCCCAAGTTTTGTTCCACCTCCTTGTTCTCTCCTGATGCCTGCCAGGTCTAATTCGAGTGTAAGATGTACTCGCTGTCGCCAGGAAGGTGACTGGATGACTTTCATGCGCTGTTCCCGTTGCAAAGCTGCCATTTACTGCGTACGTCGGATGGTTTTCTTGTGTATACTTCGTGCAGACCGTGCTTCCCTTCTTCCAAACTGTGTCCTGCAGTCCAACGAGTGCCAAACGGCTGACTGGCCATATCACAAAACGGCTTGTCGGCCTCCACAACTTCCTCAACACACTCCTCTCTCAGCCCGACCCCTCAAGGTTATGGGGATCACTCTCGCCTGCAACGCAGACCGAGCACGTGGCGCACGTGTATTCGAAGCCAGAGTCATCGACGCGTCCCACGCGATACATACGCAGGGTATTCCGTGCCCGCTGCTCCAACAAGTCGGCTTCCCACTCATCTTGTTCCGACATCACCCCTCCGATCCTGCTTCGATGATACGTGATCCTGGGTTGGACAACCAACTTGCTGCACACTTGATGACGCATCCGAGTACCTGTCAGCCAGAGGCGATGTGCGTATCGCGTTTTTTGACCCCTTGTCTCTTTCATCGGGCGTTCAACTGATTGGTATGGGTGTTTCGTCTAGGTGGCGGAGAGCGGGATTTATAGGCACGGTTGGTGTCCCGTATTACGTTTTGGATGTCTGACCTCGGATGTTATATTCAGGTCACTGTCATGCATCAAGACGGAAAGTCGCTCTCGTTTGAAGCAATGGAAACCGCGTTGATGTACGTCGACCACATCCTTAACAAGTTTCGCGATGGCGAATATCCAACACGCCTGATGAATCCTGCCGGTTTTCAACGTTTCTGCCAGAGGTACAAAGAGGAGAGGATTTCGAGTGGCAATACTGCATTTCAGACCATGACGATTCCTTTGTGACATATAGTAACCGAAGAAAGAAAGAAAGGACTTTCTTGTTCTAATGGCATTCACTGTAACTTGTACGTTTTTCTTGCATTTATCGTAGTAACTCACGCCGTATATGTTGAAGCAAAGCATCAAACGACCGGCTTTGGAGACGGGGGCCATAATTTGAGCGGAACGTGATGCGCGAAAAGGTGGAGATACAATTCAGTACGTGCATTCGCATATCTTTTCTTATAGTGGGGCATTGATATACTCTCGCGCGGCTATTGGAAACATGAACGCTTGCGAACGATCAGAGAGAATGGCGAAAGATACAAATAGAGAGGAATTGACGTGTGTTTTTCCCCCAAGCGCAAGGTTGTTTTACCTAGGCTAACCCAAAAGGAAGCTTACGCTGGGTGCAGTGTCGAGCTCTCGAAACGTCGGCAGAACGAGCGACAGAACAAGTGGAACTGCCTCGTGTGTGAATTGCAAATGATGATGACGGCCAACATGGGTTCTCGAAAGATGACCAAATTCATATGCAGAACAGGGCTATAATATCCGCACTAACTTCAAGTGGCCCAAAACGTGGACAGTAGACACACGGAGGAATGTGGAGTATGTACTTGCGAATCTCTTCCGACGCGAGGGCGCGGCCGGCCATGTGGAGCTCGCTGAATGGAAGGTAGGGCGGCGGCGGTGCCATTGTGGTGCATCGAGGTTGCACCTATATCTATCGTTCACCGAAGTCGTCGGAAGTCCGCAACAAGCACCACGCCAAGCCGATGGTGCACTACACCGAGAAGAGAATCCCAAGTTGCCGCGTCACCCTCGATGGAAAGTAACAACGTGAGGGATGTTCGATGTTCCTCATCAGGACGAACATGTATCTCTGGATGCGACACAAAAACTTGAAGAGCCCGGTCTGTTCGTGACCACGAGCGTGATTAGTGAAATGATCCAAGTCCTCCGTCCGGAGCCAAATGGAAACACACCAAGTGATGAATGACGCGGCCGGATGTTAGTAATGATCGATCTGATCGTTCGCTCGGTGGTGAGCGTGTTACATTCTACCGCACACTGGTCCGATGGATGCGGCCGCCTATGCAAGTCTCGATCAGTGGGAAGTCTTGACGACTCTCGGATCGGACTTGTCAATGCGCAACATGCGAGCGTATGCATGGCGCCTGTTACGGGCGTATACGTGACGTGGAACTGGCGTCATAATATCAATATATCATACATGATACTACCATTCGGTGGCTGCAGTTGTTTCGACAAGATCCGCTCACCAAACACCGGATCATTTCAGAGGTCCGACATCGCCTCGTCTCGGATTCAGATGTTTCCTCACGCATGATGGCATCAATGCCAGTCTGAGGGTTTGAACCGGACACTGGCGACGCAGGCTTTCACCTGGACCACTGGCATGACTCTTACCTAGAGGCTGATTCGTTGCGAAGATAATATGTAATTATTTTTGTCTTGTCCGGTTCACACAGAACGACCCTGCATGACCGACTCAAGACAGGCCACCACGATGTATACTTGGCTTGCAAAGCTATCTTGGGGAGATTCGCTCGCCAAGGCTCGTACAGCATCCAAGACACGTTCCAGGGCATTGCGGCACCCACGGAATGAGCCTCAACCTCATGGTTGCGTTGGTGAGTAACTCGGGTTTGAATCCCTCGGGGTAGCGCAAATTTGACGTTTTTCTGACAGGTTCATTCATGCCAACGGAAGGCATTCATTTTCCAACACCTATCTGAAACACCACATTCCAGGTCGTTATCTACTTCTCTCGGATCTTTACCATAAAGCCATCTAGTCCGGTAATGGACAGAACCATTCAAGGGTATCATTGTTTTACCGGCGCACCGTGATCACGGATCCAGGACTTGTCAGCGGGCCTCAATTCCCTGATTCCGGTAGTCTGGTACACCGACCCGAACCTCTCCCTCCATCATTGAAGGCCATCACGTGTATCAGACGCCCATATACATAAAACCTGCAGCTATTTAGCCGCCAGAGTTCATCTGCCATCTGTTGTAGCCCTACGCCAGCGGTAAACATGTCGCCCCTCAAAACCACTATCCTCATCCCATCCGTATGGCTCTTCAACATATCCTTCATGTCCCCAAACGCCCCTCCTGATAAATCCGAGCGGGTGTACGGCACCTTCTATGAACACATATGCCCAGCTCTCTTTCCGGTGTTGCACAGAGTAGGATTTCCAACACGCTGGGATGTGATACTCCGGACTGACCATCTCTGGTGCGTAGCTCTCCGCATCCATTCCTTGTATCGCCGAGTCTGCCGTCGTACTCGCCGTCAATTACCCCTCAGCATTCTCCTCCGAGGTGCTTTCTCGATTGGTCCTCTCTGGCCAACTACCCACTTCCGGCGTTAATTACTGTTTCTTCCTCGGGTTTGCACTCTCCACCATCGGTGGCCTGGGACGTCTCTGGTGTTTCCGTGCTCTAGGACGGCACTTTACCCATCAGCTCGCTGTTCGAAAGGACCACCAACTTATCACCACAGGGCCCTATGCGATCGTCCGGCATCCGGGGTACCTGTTTGGGATGTTGAGTGCTCTTGGCATGTCTCTCATCATCGCCAGCCCAGACTCTTTCACGCGTCGCTGTGGCTGGCTCGAGACGGGGTTTGGGAGACTGGTCATTGGCATTTGGGCAATGCAAAATGTGTTGGGATGGGTACTCAGTTACGCACGGTGTCGACACGAAGATGCACTCTTGCGGGAGCACTTCCGAGGGGAGTGGGACAGTTACTCGCAAAAGGTGCGATACCGGATGATTCCTGGCCTGTATTAGGTTACCTTGTAGGTGAAAACAATGGACCTGTTCATACTATACAGAGTAGATGATACCTCTGTTGAAACGAATTCTACGATCGCACGGGGCTGGTACCCCTCCGTGGTTTCCTGCGTGCGGCTAGCGCTGTGGATCATTCCGAAGTTACCGACGGGTCATTATTTTGACTCATCTGAGATTTTCGGGACTGTCCCTGGGTTTGTGCCGGCGGCAAGTCTGAGACTTTCCATCCACTTTCAAGCCCGCCAAGCTGACTGGTTCAGGTCCCTTCCCACGTGCTCGCTAACCTTGTGAACAAGAGACTCGCTTTTAGGCCAGGCGACCGTGACATATCAATACTTCCCAGGGACTCACCATCGGGAAGGGTCGGAGTCCTTGTGTGTTTACAATTCCAGGCGACGTAAGAATGCGATGAACTGAGTAACAAGGTTGGTGGTGCGGCGGCGGCGGCGGCGTGGGTATGAATGCAGTTAGAGTTTTCCAACGTTCCATGTGCCCGAGGTTGACTCACTGGAGTGGTATGTGGTAATGTATGGTGGTAAATCTGCACATTTAATAAATCGCGAAAAAAAAAAGACCCGCCGCGGAAAACAATCCCGCCCGCCAAAAAATATAGCCCATGCTAAAATCTCGACCCACCGCGCTGACCACCGCACCGCCGCGATCGCAGTTACTAGGCTAAGTTGGTCATACATACATGTAGCGTATCTATGTACTAGTAATGCATACATCCGTCAGGTGAAAATCGACTACGAGTCCTTTGCAGATTTCGTTAATAAAGACATCGGCATGTCGAAAGCCGGTTCCTTGATCAAGAACCCGGAACATCAGGTTTTGACAGCCCTGAGCCATACGACCAAACTGCATCTCTCGGAAACGGTCGACAGCATCACTGAACGGCTGAGGGTTCCTGCCATCGAGTAAAAAAC
>JBBPMD010000449.1:0-22914 GCA_038090095.1 Zangia roseola
TCCATCGGCTTTCTTGGCTCATTGGATGGCATTCTGGATGAAACAAACGTTGAACGGGCATAAACTGACCTTGAGGAGAGGTTGTTGATGTCGAGGACCTTGTCGTCTACAAGATTGATTGGCAAGCCCTATCGGAGTTTTAATTCACGGCCCTTCACGCCACTCCAACACTAGTACTGCAAGGTGAGGATAGCTTATATGGTCGTGAGCTCATATTTATTGTCGATGAACCCGCCGTGAACACAAATCTTGTTCTGACCACTTCGTATATAATCTATTGAATCGTTGTGCTAATCGTTCTCGCCGCCAGCCACTGTTCGTTTTCTGGATACGTCACGGTCATATTGTATTCAGAGCGTAACTTGGATTGATCCCACGTCATGAACGCGCCCAATCGATTCGAGCTCTACGTTCTCGAAGATGGCGAGAAATCGTGCGTGTCCTCTGTCAAGCGTTACAAACCCGTGCTCGACTGGTAGTCCCCTCGCAGAGTCGAAGTAACAGAAGACACCAAGATCCCAAACGCCGCCACTTTCAAGATCGTCAAGCAGGACCATACGTTGGGTGGCATGCTCCGAGCGTACGTACCACTTCTCATTGTCCTCTCCTCACGTGACACCACTCCGTTGTCGTGCTCGGTCGACCGACGTGTTTACAGCCAAGTGCTCTCGATGCCACAAGTCCTCTTCGCGGGCTACAAAGTCCCACATCCACTTCACCCCCACTTCCTCCTCAAAATTCAGACAGATGGTACCATCACTCCGCAAGCTGTTCTCGAACAAGCCTGCACGAAGCTGATCGCTACGCTCTCTTCCCTCGAGGCAAAATTCAAGCGGGAGTTTTCGTTCAAAGATGTCGAAGGCGTAGTACCCGAAGATCCGTACGGGACAGCAGGCACCGGCGCGCAAACGTGGGGAACGGGCAAGGATTATCTGGACTTTTAGAGGTTGCTGCTGTGTCCTTGTTCGTCGCCTTTGGTTTCCATCATTTACGATGTCTCGAATGCTGCAGGTCCGTCGGTACGATACACTTGAATTCCATCAGGAATAAGTGCCGGTAAAATATCGGTAGCGGGTGTTGCACGGATGCCAGGTTGGCACCGACGGTGTAAGACTTTTCGTCCGACTCGGAATTGAGAGTGATTACCGGTATGTACGACTCTTGAAAGGGCATCACGGCAATAAGCACGCAGAAGACGAAGCTAGGGAAGGCGACCATAATTACCGACCACACCGCGGTCTGAGGGCCCATGTGTGCATAGATCTGTCGGATGAGACGGAATTCCGACATACGAGGGTGAGCGAGCTCCTTTCTTGTAAACTGAACGATCCGGCTACTAGAAGGGCGTGAGTCGGAGGAAACCCAGCGAGATTCAATGAGGTTCCGAATCTGCTCTCGGTGACCGCTACACGCGACATACCGAAATCCATAACCTTTGTCTGCCGCTGGTTAAAATGATAGCAAAACGTTGAACCGGGTGGTTCAGATTCAACTACACGATGATTCCTCTATGAAATCGCTATTTGTAGTAAGTTACGCACTTGCCTAACTTGCGAGCCAGTACAACTCTTGTCCAGGTGTTCGTGGCATTGCAAGTAATTCTTGCACGTCTTGTTTCAGACCTAGACACAACGGCGTTTGCAATATTTAGGATGGATCTAAACGTTAGCCCCATCCCGAATATAAAGTTTAGTTTAGTCAAGCTTTTCCTTACAAACGTGAATATGTATTCACGTTTGTAACCAGTTCGAGCTTCAAGTTTAGGACGTGTATTAAATGTTCGCCCAAACTTGACATTCGTGATTCAAATCGGGGCTGACATGTAGAGCCGTCCTGAGTATTGCAAACGCCGTTTTGAGATGTCCCCAAAACCTCCGGACGCGAATGTAAAACATTCAGATTTTGTTCCAGTAAGATCAGGGGGACAGATCGAATGCCATGGCCTCTATCGGTAACCTGGCGCGTCTGGCCTCTTGTCGGTCTTCTTGCTTTTCGCCGATGCTCTTGCCTTTCCTTTGTCACTGTCTTGCCCCCGTTCGCTGGTCCCCAAGCGTCCCGCAAGCTCCAGGTGCGTATATGTCCTCTGCCGTTATGAGTTCGACATTTCCTTGTAATATCGACGCACAAGCCATCACTTGTGAAGATACGATGTCATGAGCATAACGTCATTACAAACATGATAAGACAGTAAGTACGATGAAAAGCATATCCAACATTATCAACAAGAGGAGGGGATCCATGAGACATCATGCTCGTGGAGCATGCAACGAAAGACAAAGTAAAAGAGACATCATGAAACCAAGAACCACACCTAAACACACAAGATCATCCTTCACATTCAAAATCTGGTCAGATCCACAGGCGGCGCATGCACCGCGACATGCCCCTTCGCATCCATCGCCGCCCCCGCCGTCGTCGCCAACACGCCAGATCCTTCGTTCGCCACAACCTCTTCCTTGCCTAACCCGAGCGTGTCCTCCGGAATCCAGACGGTACGCTGAGGACGCACCAGCGCAGGGTGCGCGAACCCGTAATCCACTGTCCCATCGAATGTCGAAAAGTGGACATCGTCAAAGAAGGCGTCGACTTCGTCGCCATCGGGCGGCGAATCGGTAGCCTTGCGCTCGATCGCTTGCGAAGTGGACGGGTCAATGGCCGAGTCGATCGTGTCGCGACGTTTTTCGTCTGATCTGCGGGCGTGTTCGGTCTCGGTTGAACCTTCGGACTGATGGGCCTTTTCAGCAATGGTGAGGGGAAGCGCACTGATGAGCGGTCCGTAAGATGAGTTGATCACGATTTGGAATCCGGCCTTGGGGACGAATGTGTCAGGAGTACGACGAGAACATGAAAAAGATCTGGCCTACAGTCAAAACAATCAAAACAACCATCAATATACCCTCTGGGACTGCGCTGGCGTGGTCGTTCTCGTCCCGGGCGAGGAAGAAGAGCGCACAGAGGCAGACCTGCTGGACGTACATACCCACGAATATATGCTGCATAGCTTTAGGGTAGAACAGACCACCAGTGTCGGTGGCCGATATCTGAGTGTATTGGTACAGGAAGAGGTATTTGTAGAGCAGATAAAAGAGGAAAAAGGCGAGAACAGAGAGGCCATTGATGATGGGAGAGATAATGGAATAGCCAAGAGCTACATGGGTCATTAGCAAAAGATTGCTGCAAGATGCGTATGCACTCACTGATGACAGTGAGGAGTGTGATATCCGGGAATAGGGTGCCCCATGCAACGGTTCGGGGAGCGAACTTGATGTTGTAGATTGAGCGAGCAGTGCTTCCGAGAACAAACAACTTGATGTAATACAAGATCAACGAAACATAGCCAACGAAACCACCCGCAGATACAGTCAGTCCTTGTAGAATGATGTACCTATTCACGGTAGATCAGTACAGCGATAAATAGAGACGGAAAACGAAGCGCACGTAAGGAAGAAGGTTGAAGCCTGGGGTAGGTAGGTTGCCAACAAATTCGCGACAGAACTAGGATTCTCGAGAAGGTCGGGGAGAGCAGCGATAATCCCGGAACTCAGAGTAACGATGAGGAATGAATGCTACAGGCCACGGATGAATAACATCTCTTTGATTGTGAAGGAACACTTACAATAACTTGAAAGATGAAGTAACGCGACATCAGGCTAAGCTCCAATCCTGTGCGAGTAGGAATACCCTCGAAGCGAGCAAACAGCCTCAAGATAATGGGGAGGAGCATCATGAGGACCGCGAGTAACACTGGGGGGAGGATACCCTGAATGATGCCAAGGACCACGGGCGGAATTTTGCAGAGCCATGCGAGCCACGCTTCCTGGACACAGAGGCCCTCGATATTAGAAATGAAACCAACAAACGACACAGGGATTGCCCAGAAAATGATCAGAGCGGCGGTCAACGCATAGCTAATTACCATCCGAATACGCTTCTCGTATGGGTTCATGCCGAGGTTACCCCACAGAACGTCTTCAGGCGAGACTTCGAGGTACCGATCAGCCATGTGATATGGTGCGTGGTGTGCAAGAGCACCGTACGCCATGTGCGCCGCGATCTGTTGGTTGAAAGTAATGAAAGCAGAATTAAGAGGTGGGTACGACTGTGCGGGACGATCCGTTTCTTTCGATTTCCCTGCGTCATCCACGTCATCTGATTCGGTTGGGATAGAAGACTCTTGCGAAACAGTCCTGCGGGCTTCACGAAGCAGAGCAGTGGTGGTAGCGACCTCGTTTCTGCACCAGTCAATCGTATCCACTTCCTGGCCAATAAAGGGGAGGGAGAAAGGCATGAAGCCAACGGGGAGACGATGAGTGGAACGCTTGGCGCGTGGAACGAATCGTTCGGCAAGAGTGACGTTGCGCTCAGCCTGGTCGGCGGACTCTACAGGATCTGCAGAACTGTCACCTTGCTTCTTGAGTGCCTGGGCGCGAAGTTTGGCAGCAGTAGCAAGTAAAGAGTTTTCAGCGGACTCCAGCTTCCCACATGCAGCGAGGCGGCGGTCATAAATGCCAGGCAACTCCTTCAAGTCACTGCAGAAGATACGTATATGCGGAGTGATTAGCCGGTCCTGGTTCCTGGAGGATGACATACCGATTAATCCATATCTTCTTCACGCCTCCAGGGAAGCGCGAATATAACTGCGTCAAGGCCTTTTCAGACAGATATTTGGAAGGGATCCCAGAAATCAAGATAGTATTCGCTTGAGCAGAGCGAGAATGTGCGGGGTCAACGAGGTGAAGTTGGCGGACGTTAATAAAGTGTGTCATTTCATGTTTGATGTTCCAGAATATCCAGACTACGAATCGCGTCAGTGAACCAAAATCGGAGACGTATATGTGCTACTCACGGGTTGAGAGCCAAACCAAGATGATAAAGGCGGCATATCTCTCTTTATGGTTGGGTTCGATGTTTCCATATGTATATCTACTCAGACCAGTGTTTCCGGGGATACCATTGTTGACAGAAGTGACGGGCATAAGGACAATCCATGAGATAAACCAGATAGGAACGAGCACGCGGATCATGACACGAAGAAATCGGACGAAGAAGTAGGCGTCCAAACCATTGACGCGTTTGATATCTTCGTATTCTGCTTGGAACAGTGTAATCGGCCATGTGAGCAGGCCGGTTTGGAATGGTTTGACGCGTTGGCTATAAAACAAGGCAGGGTGAGCAGGCTGCATGGAGGCTGCGTGGAGTGACGGACTCATCAACCGGAGTGACAGTACGTGGCTCGTAGACGGCTTTGAAGTATGGACGAAGAAGGGTGAACGCAGCGATTTCGATGCCAAATACGATAGCGTTAAACACAAGGGCGGTCTCAAACGTGGTCGTCGTCGACGAGCCAGCGCTCGAGATGTCAGACCTAGAAAAACACTGAGGGATAACAGGATAGAAAAAAGTTAGGCGGACGTACATGGTGGAAGGAAGACAAAGAGTGGACCCCGAAAAGGAGCTTGTACTTGACAAAGTGTATCAACTTCTCGATCAATTCGCTTATGCTACCTTCTTCCTTTTCTGGAGACAAAACTCCGAACATCGAGCCTCCCACTCCACCCGTCGTAGTATACTAGCCACACTTGCATATTGTTACAAGGCTCACTCATGTCTTGTAAAATACCCGCAAGAAGGGGGTTTCAGTGAAAAGGTACTGTGTGTTCTGTGTTTTGACATCGCGAGGCGGCTCACCTGTCAAAACCGGAATGGAAGTTACGCTTGCTTCTAGCTCAGGGTCCGATTGCAATCGTGTACTCCTCCTCTTCAAGTTTGTCCTCGGGACCCCACTAGCACTCTCTTCGGTCCTCAATCACGGACCAGAGTAGCACTTTGATTACGTTTTGGATTCACATTCTTAGGGCGCGTGGCAGCTGACTTGAAGTACCTTCAGGCTGGCATGTCAACATCCAGAAATTGCAACCCTTCGACCACGGACTCAGGCGCATTTTTACAAGTCATTCGGATTCCCCGCCCATTGACATCACCTCTACCAAATATCGGCACCTCGTCGACGTCATTTTTTCAGTTTGACTTTTTTTGGGTCGCAACTCTCCGCCTTGAATTGGCATTGAGTTCGACGTTACTAATGCCATCAATAGGAGCTCCGACGCGCGACCTAAACTACACTTGTCGATGCACAAATTGGACATCGCGGTAAGGACTCAGGAGAGCTATCAGACGTGCTCGGCTGCATGCAGGCATGTAATATCCGCACATTCGCCACTGCTATATGCCACACTATTCGACCCAATCACTTGCGGTACGACCGTAGACCTCAACTTGACATTATCTCACGATGGACTCGTCCGACGCTTCAGTTTCACTCATGAATCGTCACCCAGTTAACGATCTGTGACACACTGTGCGCCTAGATCTTAGATGGATCTTGTTGCAAAGGTTTGAAGCTGGGTTTGAACTCACTTGTTTACTGTCAAACATGTCAAGATTCAATTGCCGAAACCAGGGTGAACACGGTATGTTTAAGTCGGTTTGTGTTTTAACTTGTATGCGCTGGGGTATACTTAATCTTAATTGATTCTCGCTGCCCACGAACCAGACTCATCCGATGATAAATGTGGGTGTTCTGCCAAGCGATCAAAATGTCGGTGTTGCATTCGAAATAGAACAGCTCTTGTTATATGTATAGGCTCTAGAATGAGTATGCGTGACAAGTATTATGGGTAATTGACAGGATATGAAGCACAGTGAAGCAACAGGAAAGCGCCGCAAGAGCGGCGAGCTAAGTCGCACAAGGTAGCAACGTCTAAATTGCGAATGTCCACCGAAAGGATCATGACCAAGCATTTGTTCCACAAGCCAGTGTGGTGAGTAGGGGGGCAAAAAGCCGAGCTATCAACACGTTTCGACACTGCCTTACCTTCCGGCGCATGTCTTGTACAAAATAAGTCCGCACAACGCGACGGAGTACCCTAGTTGCCATCAGTAACCGAACGTGGGAATCGATGTGGCAAGATCCGCACCAAAAACTTGCAACGGCGTGATGGCTGCACCAAACAGCACAGAACCAGCGACAAGGAGGATATCCTGAAGGAGAGGGTATACAGACATGGATAGTTCGACGGGCATCGTCGGGACTAACCTTGAAAACTCCCGCAAGCGTTAGAACCAAGCCACTGCCAGACCCCACCAGGAAGACGGCGGCGATGTTAAGCAAGAACGCCACCAATGCATTAGAAACGAGGACGCCCCAGCCTATCTTGCCGGCTGCGATGGCATAAAAGGGTTCGAGGCCTTCCGTGAAAGGAATGACAAGGAGATTGATCACCGCGCAGACCGGTGCATAATAGTGCAACGAGACGAGGGGGTCCATCTTGAGCCCGTGAAGAAGAATCTCAATCATCACCAGACGGGATGCCTCGAACTGAAACCATCTCAACCATTAATCGCGATGAATCAACCAAACAGAGCAACGACACTTACGGCAACGGCAGCAGCCTGGGTCAAGAAGCCGGTAAGATTGAAATGGAGTTCCCCGTGCGAGGTAAGGGCGACGCCCATGGAGATCATGCATACGATCATACCCAACGTCCGATTTGGCTCCTTTATCCGACTTAGCCACGAAATAAGCAGGATGGCGACTGGAGTGAAAGCCTACAATCGGGTTAGCGGCATGAAGCACATGGGAGGCGGAAATTAAAGGAGGGTGTAGGAAATACTGTACCTTGAGCATCTGAATGTAGGCTATGCTGAGGTAGAGGTAGGTGGTATTACTGAGGATAAGGCTTGCGCTGAAGAGAATCCCGATGGGGAGGATAGAGCGGACGAACATCGCTCGGGACACGTGGACATCTTTGGTACCATCAAGCAGAGTTGTTGTCCGCTGTAGTACTCTCGTGCCAATGGCCTATCAAGACACGTCAGAGGTATATAAAAAAATGTGGAAGAAAGTAGACTGACCGCAAAAGTGAGATGCCAAGTGACGAGAAATACGGGGAATTTGAAATCAATGGTATTGTACACATAGTTGTTGTAAAGGATGACGGTGGAGCTGAGGACTATCCATACAGGGATGATGGCTGCAGCGGGGATTTTAGCCCGTTGTGGCTTGGAGGGGGTGGTGGCAGGGGCCGGGAGGGAGGACTGGTCGTCGTCGAGGGGTGGTTGGTCGATCTGCTCGTCGTGTTGTTGTACTTGGAGCTGAGCAATCTCGTGCTTCTCTACTGAGACGGAGTTTTGGTGGCTCTTTTCGTCTGAGGCCATGCTGAAAGAGAGTGAGAGAGTTGAAAAGCTGGGCAGAGTCAGCTATATAAAGTGGTAAATGAGATGAAGAAGTGATCTTACAGTGGACGCGAAAAAGCAACAGTCTGGGTATAAAACAAGTGGCAGGGCCTAGACAATATGGGCATGCGATAAGTAGCCCGTCTCCCAAAAAGGGTAGTTCTTATTCATTATCCCTGATCAAGTGACATCCGTCAAAACATTTCCCATGTCACCATTCGGTAGTCAAGTATAAATAGTCAGGAACATAAGACTTCACACTTTAGAGTCCTTCAACCATGTCCATCGTCCAATCCGCAGTCGAGCTCGCTCAAAAGCACCCCCTCCAGTTCTTCTCCGACCAGGTCTTCTCCGGACTCTACATAGATGACTTCAAATTCGGCCCAGGAGAGAGCGGTAAACTAGGCCTTAACATGATCTCCCACTACGCCATCATGCCTGCACACACCCAGCCGGGCGGGTTGAAACCCGTACCTGGAGCGAACGATCTGGCAATCCACCTTAATTGCATCGTCAAACCTTCCGCCTTGCAGAACAATACTATCTCCATCGACGTACAGCAGTTCCATCTCACTGTGCGTTCTTTGGCAACCCAGAGAAAGATCGACGCCCATGGTCCATCGATCATCACAGCCGATAACAGCATCCACTTGAACGTTAATAGTACCAAGTGGGGCCGTGCCGAGAATCTCAAGGCCCTGGCCCAGGAAGTTGGGATCAATCAGGATCAGACCCTTCGCAGTGAAGTTGACAAGAAACAGGGTTATAATAACGCGTATATGGTGTTGTTGCTCAAGACATTCAGGGCCAAGGTCGAGAATAGGATTCACCAGTACCTTGGAGGGAACGTCACTGTCAAATGGGGCGGCGATAAGACCTTCATCCCTTAGACTAGACATACTTCGTGATTATCCATCTTTCGTCCGTCTATGGCCAAAGTGCGTTCTGTTTTTGCTTGCTATGTTGTCTAAACTATCTTTCTTCGTGCGCGGGCCTGCTCGTTCTGATACGTATGGTCTCTCGTGTTAGGAAGCTTTCTCAAGTCGGTAATTTGGATCGCGGGTGTCCTTATGAATGTACGAGATTTGAAGAATAAGACTCGGCTACCGTGACAAGCACCAGTGACTATGGTGCCTATTGAACACAGCCCTCGGTAGTTCGGTTCGATGCCGCTACTAGTCCCGTGGTCTAGCCTTCACGAATAATCATCGCAAGGCTTCTGTTGACAGAAAGTTTCCTCGCGATATCTGTGGGTTGACTCTCAACACGTTCGACAATACCGGTGCTAGCATCATTGGACGTTGACGCGATGGTGCCATGGACGAATGTGGCGATACTATGTGAACCTGAGTTAAACGGTGGAGCCAGATCGAGGCAATGTCGGACATGCATAACCTCATGTGTCTCCGTCAGCTCCCCCCAAGTTGAGCGAATGGTACACCTCCCAACCAAGTGCCTGTTGGGGGCGCAGCATCATGCCATGCTATGCGCCCGCACATGACCGTCCCTACTAGCTATCAACACGGACTTGGACAATTGATCAATGTCTTTATAGACCCGGGCGGCATTCCTGACATGTCGTGGGTACGAGCGTATACATTTTTTGGCGACGGGCTTATTAGCGGGGGAAATACCACGATAAGTGGTTCGGGCTGTGGTCCTTCCCACTGCAAGATACTGTTACACGATCCCTAGCCGAGTATCGTCTCGGGTCCGGAGGGGGTTGGTGACCTTCGGGTGGGAAGGAGACAAGAATATGTTCGAATCCCAGGCCCTACGTCACTGTCGTGATCGGCTATTATACCCCATGTCATTTGTAGTTCATTTGTCTCGATAAAGTGCTGGGCAGTGTGGGTAGTCATTCGTACTGGCAGTATCCGTGACACTGACGTAGTGTAGCTTGAGTCTATGGTCGTTTCAATGATGCGTAGGTTAGGCTGTTCGCATCAATAGGACAGGGGCGGAATTCAATGACGTCGTCATGCGTCTTCAGGACAGACCTATGCAGACTGGACCTGGTGGTTCCTCTGAACTGTGTACGCTTGATGTCCATCGCAATTGCATAGGAGGGGGTAAAGTCGGTCAGAAGCACAAACACCGTAAACAAAGATCTACGCGGACTCGCCCTCAGCACCAACCCCGTATCCTACCGCTTCCGCCTCGTGCTGGTACGCGTCGCCACCGGTTCGCCCCCACCGCCAGTAGAACCCTTGTGTCCCCCCTTTTTCGTCGGCGAGGCCAACTCGACGGGATAGTATTCCGGGGACACCGAGGACGCCGTCGAGAGCCTTGACGACCTGCGCGCGGGCGTCTTCACCTCGGACGGACGGGCTTTTGCCTTGCCTTTCGCAGTGGCACCAATCCCAGTGCTCGCCGCCTTGGCCGGTCCAGGCTTGGCACCCGACTTTGATTTGGTCGACATGCCAGCGAACCCTGAGCTCCGTGTCTGTCGCGAGCCGCGCGGAGGCAGCGGCGCGATCACGTCCTCCTCCTCCTCCATCTCCGTGTCATCATCCTCGTGCTTCACGTCGTCTTGTCCGTGCTCGTCGTGTTCACCGTCCATCAGCCCACCGGGTATCGTCTGATTGGCACTCAATCGACTTGACGTTCTTTCCGGTCGCGGGGTACCGGTGGTCTTGGAACTGCGTTGGGGTTGGGTACGAACAGAATGGCGTGTGGGCGTCTCGGTTGGCATCCTTGTGCGCGTGCTTTTGCGTGGTGTTGAAAATGATGCGCGGTCGTCGTCTTCCTCGTCTTCCTCGTCCGTGTCTTCGGTTTTAATTTGGTCGCGTCGATCGTCATCCTCGTCATCCTCCTCTTGATGGAACGCTCCGGGCGGTGCACGCCACCTGCTGGGCGGAGTAGAGTTGGTCGGACTCTTCTCTGCTTCACGAGGGGGCGAGGCCGGAACTGGCGGAGAGACGTGCGCGACTTGGTCACTCGCCTTCTTCTTTTGCCCACCTGGACTCCCATTCTTCACGCGTCGACTCCCGCTGAACACGCTGAATCCAAGCTCCGGTCTATCTGCATCGTCCTCATCCATCACTTCGTCGACATGGCGCGTATGGATGGTGAGGTCTGCAGCACCGCTTTTATCGTACGTGATAAAGTTTTCAGTGTCATCTTCTTCCTCGTCTCTCGCGGTTTCTTCCTCCTCTCCGTGATGGTCGTCTTCGAATATCTCCACGTCAGACCCAGACCCCATGCTCACGTCTTCGCCATCGCTATCGGCCTTTTGTACTTTTTCGTCTTGTTTTGCCGTGCTGACGTTCTGCCCTACGCCTTTGGCGGCGCTTGAGCTTGCGAGCACACTGGGCACTTCTAGGAACTCTCTCGCAGCAGGGGCCAAAGGTGGCTTGTAGAATGCATTCGGTGCATTTTTTGCACTGCCTGCAGTTTCGAAAAGCGAGACGTGGGTAGGAGGTTTCGCGGTGGCAGCTGATCCACCTGTCGTGCTGGTAGAGAATAGTGTCTTCCCCCGATCTGAGATAACACCTCGACCGGTGCTCGCACCTGTGGCAATAGGTATTGGCGACCCAAATGCAGTGAATTTGGGTACCGGTGGCGCTTGACGGGTGGAAACTGGCTGAGGCCGGAGTACATGTAACGCAAAGGGTGACGCGGAGGTAGAGAACGCCGATTGCCCGGCCTTGTCGATTATCGACGCGGGAGTTGGCGTCGCCTTGCCTAGGGAGCCCGCTCCCACAGCGGACGACAGACGTGAAACTGAAGGGGAAGAAGCAGGCGATCCCGTACTCGCACGAACGTCGTCCCAGCTGGCGC
Organism: Zangia roseola; assembly: GCA_038090095.1. Taxonomy (NCBI): domain Eukaryota; kingdom Fungi; phylum Basidiomycota; class Agaricomycetes; order Boletales; family Boletaceae; genus Zangia; species Zangia roseola. The sequence goes on from JBBPMD010000449.1 coordinate 12,019, forward strand.
TCAAGCTCATCTCCGCCGTCAGAGGCCTCCTTGCAGGGGCTGAAACGCCTTGTTTCGGGGTCAATGTCGATGTGCTGTTAACGCGCACTCCGGTGGCGACCTTGCCGATCTCGTCTTCCAGGAGCGTGCGTTCCGCGGGCGGTAGAGTCGCAAAAAGGTCCTGTATGATCGACTTCCGGTCGATCGCATCGCGACCGGCTGAGGTGACCTGGGAAGAGATATTTGATGAGGACGTGCCACTGCCGAGAGATGGCGAAGCAGTGGAGAATTGGCGGTCGAGTTTGATCGCGTGAACATAGTCACCAGATTGGATTGCGCGTACGCAAAGGAGATCTTGTAGGACTGATATCGCGTGCGAGGATAGCACGGGTCCGGATGTAGCATGCGTGTGCACACTGGACAACGAGGATATCGAGAACTGAGAGGGGAGGGCGAGCACATGTAGGTAGGACTGTTCGTAAGATGAGAGTGGTAATGCAAGGAGTTGAGCGACGGGTTCTTGTTTCGGTGTGGCTGGATTGGATTGGGTAAATCAGTCTGGAGAAGTATATTAGAGTTGACCACGCACGCATCAAGCACCAGGCAACTATTTTGCGAAGAAGCCGCTCTCTTGTGTCGCTTCGTTCTGGGAAGGACCGTTGGAATGCCCATGCGTCCATGAAGGATAGGTGGGCGAGCGATAGTGTGTAAAGGTCGATGTCATCCGGCTCGGTGAGTAGGGGTTTGGCAGTGCGGATATACTTGACAATGAGGGCTGCGGTAGCAGGGGCAGTACCGTTCGCCATGGAAGCGGGAGAAGACGACAAGGCAAGTGCTTGTAGAATTTTCGAGACATAGTCTCTATTGAGACGCGCGTCCGAGAGTATGGAAACGGCTTTCTGTGAGACGGTGAATAAGGATGGAACGGTGCTGTATTCAGGACGTACAGCAAGGTGGGTACCGGTGTCCAACATCCAATACGCGTCTGCCAATGCTGCAAACTGGGGTGCAATGCACCGCTCCTCTATGTAGCGGACATCCCAGCCGGGGTTGGCGTCATTCTGATCCATGTCCCAGGCCCACTTGAGAAGGATGTAGACCAAGCAGTCCTTTTTGAGGGTGTCGTAGATGCTGTCATCGATGACGGTGAGCAGTTTCTCGAGGGATGGCCAGTCGAGTGGTGGGAAGAGCATGTCTGGGCTGCGTATGCCACCGCGAATGAGGAGGACATCAAAGATGAGCAAGTCGGACATGCGCGCGCGACGAGACTCGATTGCCTGTATCTTGTGTGAGGTGAACGGAAATGCGCCGCGTGTGGACCCGACGGGCGAGAAGCATGCAAGCCAGTCGTCCATGTGCGAGACTGGGTCAACCTGGTCGATGTTAGGCATTGACGGCGGCGACGACAAAGACTACGTACGATGTCCATGTTCAACTTAATGGATGATGTAATACTACCTCCATCGTCAGTACAGCGATGTCAAGACCAGCCTCGTCGTTGCGCACACCGCCCCACCCGACACTCCCCTCTGCCCGTACAGCATACAGACGCATTCCAAACATAACCCGCTCACCAACAGCCCCGAAACCCAAACCCAAACCGGCGGGGAAACCCCTCCGCACATCAAAGACAACAGAGAAACTCGTTCTTCTCCCCTCTGCACCACAAACGAAACCACTTCTCGTCGCTCCTGCTGCCGGATATCCCGGTGCACCAGAGGAAGACGTCCTTGGCTACGAGACCGACGCCGGGCTCGTCCGCGAGTACAAGAGCGCCGCCGAGCGCATGACCAAGGATCAGAGAGAGAAGGCTGGTTACAATCGCATCACGTCGTATTGTCTTGCAGAGGGGATGAAGATGAAGCTCCTTGCCGGGTTTCTCAAGCGCGAACACAATGTACAGCCGCGCCTGTTTGACGAGGCGATGTATGTGGTTGGTGACGCTCTTTTTGCCATCGGAAACATCTGATGATCATGCTTGTCATAAGATGTACCGTTTGCCGCTTTTACCCGGTTACTCTCCTTCCACCACTGTTCGTTCCTCGGCGGCGTTCACAAAGGCACAACTCACTCGCCTCTCAGAGGCTGAAGAAAATGGCTACCAAGGGTCATACTTTGCCTCACCCCATCCAAGGTCCCGTGAGGATACACCCAGGCGAGAAGATGATGGGTATGTCACGGAAGGCCGGGAGGGTGGTTATGTCACTGAGGGCAGTCCCATCGAGTCGAGGAGAGAGCCGCCTCTCACACTCATACATTCCGTAGAGTCCGAGGTTGATGCCGCCGGCGAGACAGAGGCAGAGGGGGGATTTATTACCGATGCTGCCGCAGAGACGGAGGTGGAACATGAGAACCCCCAGAGCGGACACCAACCGCAAGCACCCACGATCTACCACACTTCATCGCAAAAAGACCGTGAAGTAGAGTCAGAAGAGCCGATTGCCGAGGTCGTCTTTTTCGCCTATGGTGTTGCGGTGTTTTATGGCTTCGACGAGTCCCAAGAGCGAAGCATTATCGACGACCTTGCGAACGCTGGCATTTTCCGTCGTATGATCAAGGAGCGTGACTGGGATATCGAAGAATGTCATTTCGCGGTACGTTGGTAGTTCGCACCGGGGAGAACGGCACTAACGCCCCGTCAGATCGATCCATATATTCCCCACCCAAGGATATACAATGATTTCTTCAGTGTGTCCTCCCATTTCTTCCCATTTGGACTATCCTGACATCCGTTTAGCGTTCAAGTCACCATCGCATCTTCTCAAGCTCTCCATTGCGCATGCCCTTGCACAGTCAACATTGCTTGCGATGTATGAGACCACCGCTTCCCGTGTCCTCTCAGACCCGCTGGCACTTTCTATTCCGCGTCAGCTCGCCAAGTCAGGCGCACTCTCTCTGAAGCGCAAGGATGCCCTCCGTTTAATGGGTCGCTTATTCAAGCTTCGCCGCGACGTGAACCTGGTGTCGAACGTCCTCGACGTTCCCGAACTCTTCTGGACGGAAGCCAGTCTTGGTGGACTATACGAAAGTGTCAGAGAGTATATGGAGGTCGAGGGGCGTGTCAGGGCATTGAATGAGAAACTACTTGTCGCCAGTGATTTCGTGCGTAACCCTTTTGTTTTGTTTTTACGCCGTTTCCCGAGGTTCTCTGCGCCAGCTCGACGCGATACATGATCACCTGAACAACAGTGCTATGGAGCGGATTACCTGGATCATTATATGGTACTTTGTCTTGGGTTCCTTCACTTGTCCGCTTATCAACATTGTTGTCCACAGGCTCATCGTTCTAGTCATATTTGTTGAAGTAGTGAGCGTCTTTCTTCTTGCTGGGTGAAAGAAACGCTCATTTGGTTGTCTAGGGTGAAGTATTTGCCCGCCTCGTCGTGCATATACCCGGGCCCGCAGACACCTCTGGTGTCGGACGTGCCGTTGTGAAAGGGTTGATGCCTCGTGGAGGACTGGTGAAGATGCTCATCAGAGCCCTCGATGGTGGCAAGAGATCTTGACCAACCAACCAGTTGGACTGGTTTGAGTCCTGTTTCCTGTGAGTTGACGGGCCTTCTTTGGCCCTCGGGACCATTGGCTTGTATCTTGACCATCTTGCCCCGTTTCCCGTTTCCCCTAGTGAGATTAGGTGCGGATTCCTGTGAACAATACGGCATCTAGTGTTCTGCATCCTGGTATTTTTATTTACCATGCCAATCACATCCATATTTTACTGTATACAATGTATGTATAATGACCTAGGTTGCTTAGGTGTAGTCGGACGTGGTTCCTGGGCAAAGCGTCAGCGTGATGTCAGCGTTGCCGCAAGTGTAGTCGACGACGTCGGCAGGTGTATATCCGCCTGCAAGACCATAAGTCAGTATATGGACAACAACTATCAACAGCAAGGCACTCACCTGCACCGTCATTGTCCGGGAATGCATACGCATTGTAGCAGGTGTCGTAGTAAAAGTAGCTATAAGGACCAGGACCGGCGTTGTCGACGCAGCCGCCTCCGCCAGCTGGGAGCGCGCCGCCACTGCACGCCTCGGCGGACGAGCAGCAACCGGAGTAACAACTTCCGTCCGGACCCGGAACAGGCTACGCACAAGACACCAAGCGCGTCAGACGAACACAGTCGATGGCAATGAGTTTTCGCGACTTACACATCCCGAAGAGATAGTGCACGCAAACGCGTCGCAGCTAGCATCGGCGGACGAGATCTTCATGCCGACGTTGTAACCGTAGATGAGCGAGATGTCGTAGGTGACGCTTCCTGGGATAGCCCACTGCAGAGGGGAGGACACGATCAGATATTTCCTGTCGTGCGACATCCGAGTCGGGTTACTTACGAAATTGAACTCGGCTCTGCTAAAGGGCGTCGAGCCGTCCCAGGTAGGACCACCCGTCGTGCAAGAAGACGCATCGCTGTCACAGCCCGTGCCTAGCGAGAGATGGTACGTGAGCCCACGATTGTAAAAACTTGGTGACATTCGTCAGTCCTTGCGACCACTCACCGACGTTGACGGCGCCATCCCAGTTGGAGCTAATGCCCATGTCGGCCGTCGCACCCGCGCCGACGTAGACATAGTTATCGATCGTCCCGTAGCTCGTCTGCGTGAACAAGAGGACCTCTTCCCCGCATTGGTTGTAGACGTTCAAGGATTGGGCGTTCGTTGTCACGGCCGTGGCCGCGAGCGCGAGCGCGAGAAGTGAAAGTGAAAACATGATTCAGATGTAAGCTCGAGTTGGTGCGCCTCGTCGACGCCATCCGGAACGTGTTTTATAGGCTGCAGACCGTTCTTTACATAGAGGTCTATTTTTTGCCTTCGTCGGCTAGACAGAACGTCACCGGGTGGTACCCGTTCGACGGGACGAGTAGCACATGATGCTCAACGGGTAACCGATCGATGTGATCCCTTCGACTGCGCAAACGCAACGCCATAGCCGTAGCTCATCCTCACCCCTGAGTTGATCCCAAGGGAACAAAGTTTCAAGCTCACGATCAACATCTATTCCCGTTCTGCTAAACTTGGCAACGATGTGAATCAGGGTGATGCTGCTCGTATCGTTCCTGTGGGGCATTGGAGAGTGAGACCCACTCTCTTGCACGCTGGTAAGCCACGATAAAGACGTGGTTCACTTACTTTCCCGCTTCTTCCGAAGACTTCCAGATCGTGCCAGTGCAGCTCGTCAGGACATGTTGCAAGACAGGGTGAAACCATAGATCCTGTTCGACACTGTATGATGGCAACCACCGTGAAATTGGTACAGCCTCGGGAAATCGGCAAGAAAGCTTGAAGGATTGTTGGGGACCACCTGACCCACCAGTGAGGATACGTCAACTACCTTTTGGTTTTGTCTCCATATGATGAATCACTGCCCCGTGCAAAATATAGTACAGACCATGCGTTTTATTTCTAGGGTGCTGATGATGGTGTTACCGGGTCTTGCGTGCAGCGTCACGTTCAAGGACCATAGAGAGCTTACTTCAAGACGTTCGAGTTGATCGCGGGAACTCACAAGTGGGCCGGAGTTTTCCGCCACACGGTAACTTCAAGTCTTGACTCGGCAACAGCTCGCTCACTTGCGATTTACACACAACTTACCTTATAAGCCATGTGCCAAGATACTATGTAACTCAGTTATATAACATGCCATCCCCACCACGGTGGCCGTACACTGGCCGTCAGCTTGTGAAATGGCCAATGACAAGGTATGGCACTCGAGACACGTTCATTACTTTCGCAAACATCATTACAAAATTCGTAGCATCTTCGTGATAAAATGGTAACGATTGAAACGCTGATCAGTTTAGCGGGGCTTAGGAAGATGGGTTGTGGTCCCAGGGCAGAGCGTCAGTGTGATAGCAGTGTTGCGGCAAGTAAAGTCGACAAAATTGGCGGGTTTAAATCCGGCTGTAAGAGCACCGTCAACACATGAACGTTGACCATGAACAACTTGAAGGTACCCACCTGCACCGTCGTTATCAGGGAATGCGTATGCGTTGGGGCACGTATTGTAGTAAAAGGAGCTGTGAGGACCAGGGCCAGCATTTCTAATACAGCCGCCTCCGCCAGGTGGGAGCGCGCCGGCATTTCTGCACGCGTCGGCGCTCGAGCAGCAACCAGAGTAACAACTTCCTCCCGGACCAGGAAATGGCTACAGAGCACCGCGTCAGACAAACAGCAATGCATGGTTTCCGCAAAAGCCAGGCACTTACGCATCCAGAGGAGATGGTGCATGCAAACGCGGCGCAGCCGGCATCGGCGGATGAGATTTTCATGCCGACGTTGTAACCGTAGATAAGTGAAATGTCGTAGGTGACGCTTCCCGGAATGGTTGCCTGTAGATATAAAGGTCGGACAGCTATTCCCTGACGTGCGTACGCAGGCAAAGGTCGGATTACTTACGAAGTTGAGTTCGGCTCTGCTAAAGGGCTTCCTGCCGTCCCAGGTAGGTCCACCCGTCGTGCAGGCGGAAGCGTCGCCGTTGCAGCCCGTTCCTGAAGAGAGATTGTGAGGCCAACTAGCTGCACGAACTAGTCATAGCATGGCAGGCAACCTACCGACGTTTACGGCGCCATTCCAGTTGGGGCTGATGCCCATGTCAACCGTGGCACCCTGGGCGACGCTGACGTGGTTGCGGATCGATCCACTACTCGACTGCGTGAACAGGTGGACCTGTTGGGAGCAGCGATTCACAACCTTCAAGGTTGCGTCCGCTGTAACGGCCGCAGCCACAAGAACAAGGAGGGGGAGCGAAAACATGGTGTGAACTCGATATAGGCTCTAGAAGTTTGATAAAGAGAAGAGCTCAGAGGTTGAGTGGGTAAAATTTTACAGAAAGGCTGAAGAGATACGTGGTGAGTACGACGGTTTTTATACTTTTCCTGCTGATCAGGGGCACCCCACCCAAATAGTAAAGTGTGTACGAGCTATCGTATAAATCAGACAATATACGCATTGTTGCAACTTGAACTTACCGTCACATCATTCAAGGCCATATAGGTCCTGGGACGGCCCTTCCTGATTAGACTCAATTGTGTAAAGCTGTGTCTTTAACTCCTCGTCACTGGCACATATGGGCGTTTGCCAAAGGTACCAACTAGGGAAAAGTTAGGACCGGCACTGCTAATACATTCCATAGGGGTTTTAGACCATTGGTAAATTGTGAAAAAAGGATGGTCCTGATCCTGTGCCAGTATGCGGCCGAACCGTTGGGTTCTTTGAACGCCGGGTTGTTCTGGAGCTATATGACTGAGTTATTAATACGTGGCCGTCCGGTGCTACTTCATCAGTAAAATCCTCACCGTGGGTCTTGTCCAAACTTGGCGCCCTTGGTCACCAAGAAAATGTGATCACTACTAAGACGAGATTAAGACGTGATTGTTCAAGCGGATCCAGGACTTCCTCGAGTTGCAATCGAAAAAGTGGGAAAAGTGAATAAAGTACTGCCAGTAGTGTGTCTAGGTACAATACTTTCTGTACCTGGTAATCTCCACCGACAAAAACGAACGAAATTTCCCCAAAGATTGCGGATTGCTACAGTATGTTGCATTTTTGCTTTCATGCTGGTCCCGAATTAAGAAGCATGCGGACGGGCTCGCGAATGTTTGCATCTTCATCGCAGTGAGGGGTAGAGAGGCAGCGGTGACGAGAACACAGCATCATTTTTGGGTGTAGTGGGTAGGAGAAATGTGGCAGTGATGCGAAAATGTGCCTACAGAAAAGTTACATGGTTCAAAGCCGACAGGACTTCAAGACACTTGGAACATCCAAGATTTAGATGATGGACTGCCAGACTAATCGTCGGTTACCCAGAGCGACCGCTGTGAGCATTTGTACAAAGTAGGGCATATATACATCGTGTATGTAAGTGTCTTAGTAGCTGTCCTAGGACAACATTTTAATCCTTGTTGTCAGGACATGTAAAGACACGTCAAGATTGCTGTCCAGCCCACTGATTAGTAGTACGTCAGTAAATTATCAAGTCACTTTACTAACTTTTAATGTTACCTTTGATTACTTTTTGCGATCTTTCAACGTGACCGGCGTGAAAGCATACTCAAACCGTTAAAAGTAGATCTCTATCCTTTTAATGGTGTTTCTGATGCTTTTGCTGCATCACTCGAGCCACTCATATTTGACATGAGTTGATTGCTAGTATGCGATCGACTTCAGCTCTACCACCGGCTCGGCTTTCTCTAGTAATCAGTGGTATTACAAACTAGCGAAGTATAACTTGGCCAAGTCCTGATGTTACCAGATGAGATAGCGAGGGTCAACTTGTTTAATTCATGGCAGCAAGGTCCTAGTCCCTCATCACGGTCGGCACAGCTATCGCATTAACACAATAATTGTGATTATTGGACTAATAATTCACTGGCCCCGGTAGATCACTTGGGGAAGGTGTCAGACAGTATAACAGAACTCACGGGGAACGGTTGACTCACTAATAAATCGATAGTCGCAGGGGTTTCTGGGGCTGTGATATCAACTCCTTCAGTTCTGATCTCGACATCAAACGCTACCGCCGCCTCCGCCGCTGCGGGGATGCTAAATGGAGACATCGGATAAACCTGATGAGAGACGCACGGTCTACATCCCTCAGGGGGTCCTCGGTGGCAGGCAGGTGAAATATTTCATTGGCCCATTGAGGTTCTGGCAGGGAGCCATAATGGGCGCGCCAGGAATTCCAGTCAATCCTCCTGTGAAGGTGATATGAGAGTAGGTCATGCAAAAACACGTCGACATACCATCGGATTCTTGTGCGAGTCGAGGCTATCAGCCGGCGGCGGTAAAGAACCCTGTCCACGTAAAGTGTAAGAAACCCGACTGGGGGAACCGGCTCGAGCGGATCTGACTGGGAGAGTGCCAATGGCATGGTAGCCAGGAGTACAAGCAAAAAGACGAGACACTTAAAAGCCATAGTAAAAATTCAAATATTGGAAGGGGTTTGGAGATGGAAAGCACGCAGTGAGATACACGAATTTATTCTCGCCGGATGTGTGCATATTCCGAGAAACAAAAAAAATCCCACCTCTCCGTGCTTTGAGTTCAGTCTACATGATACAGGAACGTGATCAGTAATTTTATACGATGGCAGCGATCTTGCCAGAGGATCTCTGCAGTCGCAGCGCTCTTGATCGCGCGAGAATGTGCTGTCTCCCGTTCAATCTTGCCGACCGAATCAAACTGCCGATGGGCCAGCGCCCTTTTGATCAGCAATGTCTGGGTCAATGCATACTAGTATTGGGACGAGAAAATGGCAGATGAGATGTGCGCAAAGAGATGGTACCCCAGAATGAGTGACCCCCGACGGCCCTTCCTCCTTTCCACTCCTCGTCAAACGTTGAATTTTTGGGTAAAGACGGTTGCGGAAAGATGTCGGCGAAGTCGCGCGAATGCATGTCTTGGTAAGACGAGAGCGTTGCACCTGTCTGGTGATGAGTTTTAGAGAGGATCGCTTCAGGGGATCCGCAGACCGTTTTCCACTCGCCATCAGTATCGGATCGGGGGGATAGGCTCCGCACGGATAGTAGACAGGTCGACGGCTTGATCAATCGCATCATCCAACTCCCCGATGAGTGCGCTGGTATTGGAATGGACACCTATTAGACAACGCATCTCGGGCACGATAGATGGAAGACGCACATCATGTCACCCTTGACGAGGTAGAGTCCAAGCGGGATTTCCTCGACCCCATCCTCCATGCTGTACACGCGCTCCTTGGACTCGGAGAGGACGACGTTGGATTTTTGATCAAAGCCTGCGAGCACGCCCTGTTCGCGCGCGTCAGGACGAATCGAGAACGAACGAGAGATACGCACCGCGATCGCCCTGCCATCTTGGAGCACGAGAAGTACACGACCTTGTGAACAACGTGCGGTTAGAATACGCGGTGTAATATTAGACAACGAAAGCGTACGGTCGACATAGCCCTGGAGGCTGGCCATTTTTTGAAACGACGGACCTCCTAGCGGATCGCGCTCAACGCACTGAGCACGGTGTGTTCGGGGTCCGCCACGTGGTTCGAAGTGAACTTGGGATATCTTAGTCAGCGCGTCATTCATCCACATCAACCACCATGTACAACGGTATCGGGTTAACAACTCCCCGCGGAAGGTATGTCTTCAACTCACAGTGGTGTTAGGAATTGATGTCTCATTATCTTATTTACTAGTGGTACCAATGGTTACGTCCAGCGAAACATGTCCGTCCTCAGGACACATGAAACCGCTGCCGAGCGCGCAGCGGCGTGGGACGTCGCGCCCCCCAAACACAGGGAGCCAGACGAGGCGATCTTGGAGCACGAACGGAAGCGAAAAGTAGAGATCAAATGTCTGGAATTGCAGTTGAAGCTCGAGGACGATGGGTACGTCCAACTCCCTTTTTTCTTGTCTTTGTTCTTTGTCGCTCATTCGCGTTTCCATTGGCAGGCTCGAGGAATCTGAGATTGAAATCAAGGTATCAGCACTTCGTGAAGAGCTTTTGGCGGACCTCGTCTCGCTCGCGACCTCTGCTAAAAACTTGAAGGCATCCGACACGCACGGCATTGCTGCCGCCAAAAAAACCGAGTTGGACAAGATGGCTCGTGCACTCGGTACACGTAGGGACTATTCCGAAGGCGATGCCTTTGATCGCGAAAAACAAGAAGAGAACAAGCGAGTCAGGATGGTGGAACGGGAGGAACGGGAGAGAAAACGAGGGGAGGACCGGGCGAGGATGCAGGAGCAGCGTCAGCGGTGGGAGGCGGAGAAGCGGGAGGCAGATCGGTTGAGGAGGAGGGAGGAGGACCGAATGAGACGGGAGCGCGAGGCGGATGAGATGAAGAGAAGAGATAGGATGCCACCACCACCCGTGCCTCTTCGAGAGAGAGGAGGGCGTAGTTCGTACAGGAGGGCATCCCTGATGGAAACGTGTACTGCTT
>JBBPMD010000450.1:0-22896 GCA_038090095.1 Zangia roseola
CAATTATGACATGCCTCATTGTTACCTGACGCATCAGCATCAAGGTACCAACCCCTATGATCAGTCATCCATCATTCCTTATCATCCAATGGGATTAATAGTAGGAATGGTACGACGCTTATGTAATAAATACACAGCCACATGTAAAGTAGCATATATACCTATGAATCAGCGCCAGTAAACTCCATCAAAGTTTACTTGGTTTCTACACCTCATTCACTTGCCACTTGAGCACTCCATCATTTCACCTTCCACTTAACATTCACTCTACGCTTTTGAGTGTCTGTTTCAATTAGCACCCCATGTCAGTAATACAGCACAATTGTCCCTGAGTGTTGTAGGATTAGCAAGATGGTTGAATTGTAGAGATCAAAGGCTGTGTAGCCTTCCATGTCCTTGAGCAACATGTCTGCATTGCTCTGTTTGAGTAACATGATACTACCAAAAGCCGTGTCAGCAAAGTAGCCCAGGGAATGAGCACAACACTCATGCAACCTCAATATTACCTGCATACAATGTATGGTGGAGGGCTGTCCAATGGTTCTCCTTGTCAACGAGGTTGACACTGATGGAGGAATGTGTGAGCAGCATGCGAGGATACTCCAAACTCATGGACTCTGTGGATGTGCATACAAGATGCAACACTGTAACTGAGGTAGTCAAAAGTGTTCACTTCGAGGGAAGACATGATGGTCTTGCATGTCCAGGACTTGCTGGCACTTGGACTCTGACCAGCTTGGGAGTTGCTGGTTGAGCAGTCCCATGCTAGAAGGTGCTGAAACACCTACTGGTTACAAAGAGTGAAGTAGACATGGAGGAGGGTCATGCAGTGCTAAAGACTAAGTTGGACTGGTCTGCATTGGAGACACTGTAGTGACTCCTTGCAGACCACATGTGTCCAACTGTGAGTGAGTTGGTCCTGATAAGACACTAAAACTAAATCTACAAGTTGGGCTGTTGTTCTTGATTTATTATGGTATGGATGGTGTTGGCAAGCATGGTGGATGCCATGTAGGGTGATGGTGATGGCAGTGGGTTGTAGGGGGTAATTGTGAGCCTGACTCAGTTGTTGCAGACATGGGTATTGTGGCACATGTGTCAACTATTTCAATCGCTCACTGGCAGCTTGTTCAGCAGTATTGTCATGTGAAGGGGTAGATTAGTCGTGGCTTGCAATCCCTTCAAATGATCAATCTGCCCTACAAGGGATCCTTGGTAACTTGAACATAGACATGGTATAGATGTCTTATGGGGTCTTTGGACAGTTCTTTGTTAGAACCATACTTTTTGAAACCAAAAGTAACCATGCCAAACTATTGAATGGCATTATCAGCATGAATGTCACCTGGGCCAAAGGATAGCGATCTTACCTGAGTTCCCCAGTCACCAAGATAGTTCATTGACACAATCTCTCAACCACATGCCAAGACAAGGGTTGCATTCCAGGGATGTGTGGTATAGATGAGAGGAACAAAGCCATCATACCTGCACAAGAATGGATAGTGGTGTGACCATAAACAGCACAGAAATGAATCCTCCAAAGCTGTCGCTCTAAGCTTTGGATGAATGACATCTTGAGTGGAATACAAATATGCACTCACCAAAACATCACCTTGAATACACAAGTCAAAGTCATCACCAGTAACTTCCAGCCAAGAGACTTCTGCAGATACTGTGATGTCACCTATAGCTTACATTGTGAGAGACACTGAGGAGTGTGTCTCATGGTCAACTTGTTCTGGACAATGCAAGAGTAGCAGTGGACATTGAAATGGGAGTCTGAACTTGGTGGCTTGTGTTGGTTGGTCCTTGGTAGCTGAAAAATTGCCAGAAATCCTCACAGATTCCTTTGTCGGTAGTCACTAAGGGTGCCAACAAGTCAAGTAGAAGGTGAGGATGTTTGTCAATATGTATGGACAACTTCAACACCTGTGCTACAGCCAAGCCTAAAAAGGAGAAAAGTTCTGTCAGTTGCTTTCTTGCAAATTATGGGCACAAGAGAAACCTTGTCAAGCAAGGTGACAGTTGTGAGATGCTGATAGATAGTGCACAGCCCATCATCATAGTCAGCATCATTGGGAGATCCATGGTTATCTGATGCTCTACTAGTGAGATGTGAATTCTTCAAGATCCTATTTGTTGTCCCTGGGTCTAGTGCCAACTCTCTCTCTAGCCTTACTTGTCCATGTGTATTGTCCCACTTTGCTGAAGCAATCACTCAAAAGTATGAGCAAAAGACAAGCAGAGTTTGTGAAGTAGAGTGTTGGTTTGCTCAACCAGTGAATGAGAGTAAGAAACAAGTAAATTTGACTGAGGTTTTACACTACAGTTACATGGTACTTATACTACTCGAGTACAAGCTTAGTCATAATTATACATAGTCGTACCATTTGTAAGTAATTGTCCCATTGGATGATAATGAGGAATGGAAGAGAAGTAGTCCGTGTGACTACACGTTGTAAACATATATTGATCCATGAGGATGTGGCAGAATGAAATCCAAGAAGTGTTAGTGTGAACCTTCCCATGAGATCCATCTAAGATGTAACCACAATCTGATCTGAGATTTATTGTTCGTGTGACATAGTAAGTCCAAAAGCATAAAGGAAATAATAATTAGGGTTATACATCATGTGATGTCATGTGACCTAGAAAGTTGAAAATTGCATAAGTGTTGTGTCCTTGTTGACACGTCCTTGGATGTGAGCATAGGAGTTGAAGAAGATAGGGGCAAATGGTGCGTTTGTAACATTTGCCACATTCTTGAAGAACTGTCTGTGAGGAAAGCTCTTACTAGCATTGACATTGGTGCATTGATTCATTGTGATACTCATCCGTCTTCTGCTCTGCCAGTAGGACAAGCAATCAGAGTCATATCTTTCATTGTCGGACTCCTCTGATCCAACAGCAGCTTCCTGTAGTTTATACAGATATCAGGCATGTTCTGGGTGTATTCATCATTGATACCACTGGAAGATAATGCCAAAGAACATCTGCTTATGAGCTAGCCGATGGTCCAGCTCATCCAACACAACACCTTCCCAGTCTTCCTCTATTCCTAAGCCTAGGTACTTGCCAATGCTCTCCTGCAGGATGTCAAGCACTGCAACAGAAGGTGCACAAGGCAGTTGCACAAGTTGGTGAAGTGCATTACATCTCACTTTGTCTAGTGACCCATCCTTGATATTCAAGTCATCCATGTTATTTTCAGGAGGTCCAAACCATTCAAAATATTTGTTCCAGGGTCAATGTCCTTCTCCATCCCAAGAGCATACACAGTCTTGTAGGTCCAGGTTTGAGCGACATTCTTGACTGCATATCCTCCACAGCTGAGGAGAATGAGCGGAACATTGAACAATTGAAGAAACTAGATGCAGCATGCATGACCATTCATGACCATTCATGGCAATATTGAAACAGCCCAGTTTGTCTCTTGCCAACAAGTCTGCATCACAATGTAGGACAGCAGCACTGGGGTGAAAGAGGTCCATGATTTTAGATACAACCTGTAGGTGAGTGTCAGACATGAAATAACCCACTCCTCGTCATGAAATGCACTGGTTCAAACACCGTCTTGAACACTTCATCAGTGATCCCATCCTTGAGTGGGACATTGGTAGTGTTCTCCTTGTCTTCCAATACTCCCCAAACTTGTGGAATGAGCATGTCATAACCCCATCTGTCATATAAAAAGCCTCCTCTATACCATCTCCATGATGACAACCAATGTCGATGTACAACATCCACAGGTGGGATCACAATAGCTCCAGTATGCCAAGCATTATGTTGTTGATGTATCAGAACCCAGAAGCTTCTTGCTTTTTTGCATGGTGAAGACCACTGGCCCAGTTAATGACAATATCAGCAGACCCAGAGGCAATCTGTTGGGCCACAGCTGTGGGGTGTATCAAGTATGAGCTAAAAATAGGACAGACACCTGCATGTGTGCACCTATCGACCTCTTAGCCGATGTAGAACAAAATTCGAACACATCCTCGAATGGGAGGTTGTCTTCACCCACAAGGACTGTAGGGGCCTTCAGTGAAGAACATACAGGGATCAGATCAGTCACTGCAGCATGTCCCATGGTATGTGAGCTCTTCTGCCATCTCTGGCATCACCCAATTCAAAAATGCATGTATTTGTCTGTGTGGAATGTGGTCATTGATCCTGGAGTCATACACTTAGGATGCTGCATTGCACAAAGATGCACGGATACTCAGGAGAGTGGGAGAAAGCTGGTGGACATACTAGGACTTGCATCTTATCTAGCACATCGTACATAGAGACCAAGTTGTACATGACATGTACTTGATGGGGTTTCATGGGGTGACCAAGGTTGCCTATGGAATTACTTCAATGGATGCAGCCAAATGAACATGGACTTACATTGAGAACTGGACTGTCATCTGTGGGGTTACTTGATGCTTTGAAACTGCCTAGTTTCCACTCTCCAGAAGGTGATGTGAAGGTTGTGTTTGGTCTTATGCCACTGTGGGTCAATCCAGCAGAGTCATTGATGAATGCAGACATGACCTAGGAGCTTAGGTGTAGAATCAGATAATAAATAAAGTAGCTGTGCCACATACTGATATTTGATACAAGCCCCAAAGTAACCAATTGTGTCATTCCTGCCAACTTTTTGACACCCATTCCTGAAGTTTGATGCATGGCTGGCAGTGGTGGGACATGCTCCATCATGATGAGAATCACAGTCTCCAGTTCAATGACATCCATGAATTTGAGTGTGTCAGGGTGCCAGATGATGTGTAGCTTTTGCAGTGCGTTTTTGGCCAGTGGAATGGTAGACTTGTTAAGCAGGTGTACAAAACAATACTCAGAGGCTGAAACAGGGCTGCTGTCCTCTTAGGTGTCAGTAAGGTTAGCTTGTATTAGAGTCAGAATGTGTGGGACTGCACACATTTCATAGCGCCATATGGGACCCAGAGTGTTTTGCAGGATATGACCTTTTGACCAAGGTTGAAGGGTAAGTTGATGTCAGCTTTTGGATGAAGGCTGACATGGCAGCAGTACTGTTGTATGAAGGGGTCAATTCAGCCCTCTACACACATGACAGGGCACAACAGTGCTTCTGGCAGAGTGTGCCTCTCTGCAGTCCTCCCACACCATGATAAACTCCTTGTCTGCTGCTCAGCACCCTAAAAACACCACCCATTTGCAACTAACACCCCTGCTTGCACAAAGTACCAACCCAGAATGGACACTGGTTCCTCTGGAGGCCATTTGCTTGACCAAGAGCCCTCAAGAGACCTGCAGGGTGCTTTGAATGAGACTTTTGACTGTACATGATAGTCAGTCAGAAGAGATGAGCCCAGCCCTTGCCAGTGCTCTTCTGAGGCCTCCCCACTGCCTGCACCCCAGCAACCCCATGCCTCAAAGCATGAGGGGTTAGCCCCAGAGCCCTTGACCTCCACTCCAGGAACCCCTGGTTTTGCACTCCCAAACTTGGACACGCAAATGCCCCCCTGCTGGCTTGCAGGAGCCTCTGGTCTTCTGTGCAGGTGTTGACCTCTCAGAAGCATTTTGTGCATATAAGAGTGACCAGTCAGTGTGTGAAGCTCTGGAAAGCACTTCCTGTCTCAACTTTGAGCTTGAAGCAAAAGCATTGAAAGCCACCTTTTTGGTGGGTTTTTTTGGGTATAGGGGGAGTATATGTATTTTGCTGATAATCCTGGAGTTTGATGTAGGCATACAAGTACAGGCCACCCAAGATCTGCCTGAGGGAATGTGCCCCAAGCTTGAGTCTGGAGATGAGACTGAGAGCCCAAGTCTCATCCCCTGTAGTCCCCCAAGGAAAAGGTATGCAGGTTCCCTGAGCCTGAGCTGTAGCCTAGCTAAGCCCTCTCTTGAATAGACTGAAGCCATTCAATCCCAGTCTGCAAAGCCACCCCCAAGCCCTGGAAAGTCCTGATCCCTTGCACCTCAGTTCAAAAAAGAAATGAAATGACTCTAATTCAAAGAAGAAGAGCTCAGCTAAGAGATCCAAAGAGGGCCCCTACAGGACTTTGAAGATTATTCAAAGTATTTTAGAGAGTAGGAGGGTGATCACAGTCCCTACTCAGCCACACTCACTCCGTGCGACTACCACAGGTTGGCAAGGAGTTGCTAGGCCAAAGGCTGAGATGGATGCAATGGAGTTAGTTTTCTCTACAAGTCAGGTTTGGGAGATCCTCAATCAGTTTGCCCAAATCCCCTATGTCAAGTAAGCTGCTTCGCAGAGTGTTGATTGTGACTTACAGAATTTTCAGAAATCAGCATACCTTTATATTTGACCACCATAAGCACCTTCTAGTGGTGCGCTGCCGAGCAGCCAATTGGTTTTCAGGGTGAACTGGATTCCATTTTGCAAGAATTCCTGGAAGTTTTGAAGCAAAAAAGGCCAACAAAGGTTGCCCAGTGTGCCCAAAACTCTCAAGAAAACCACATCCCCCTTTTGCTAGGTTGGCATAGGCAGTATATGGAGGTAGGGCTTGAAATTTCACATACTAGACTGAGACTTGAATAGAATTTGATCTATTTAGGTTTCTACTCAAACTGAATTTCATCTGGTTGATGAGATGACTACTGAAGAGTTTATATCATGCAAGGTGGTCAAAAACCTCATGTAAGTGTATCTACCACTGCTTCTATCTCAACCAACAGATAAACCTCCTCTTTTTTTCTATAGGAACTGAAGCAACCACAAGACTCTTGTAGTGATTGTGTAGTGTGAAGGATGAAGTTCTTAGACTGTAGTCTTTATGGCGAGAATACCAAGAGAACTTTGTTAGAGTTCTCTGGCATTGCATTCATGGTTTATATACATACAGAGAGTCTAGCTTAGTCATAATTAAGTAAGAGTCCTTGTCATCATACCATTCCTACTATTAATCCCATTGGATGATAAGAAAGGAGGATGACTGATCATAGGGGTTATCATAAGGTTTGTACCTTGATGTTGATACATCAGAGTACCATGAGGTGATGTATAGCCAAGAGGCTATACTGATATATTAGAGAAGTGTCTTGGATTGTATCCGATTGGTTGTTCCTGCCCCTAGTGTGGCAGCCAATAGGAATGATTACCAAGCATAGGTTTAGCATGAGGCAAGGCACGTGCTAGTCACATGACCTAAAAAGTAGAAAATGATGAAATATGAAAGGTTGAAGGTAAATCATAGGAGAAGAAGATAGGGGTCAGCAGTACATTTGTAACAGGAGCTTTGTGTGTGAAACTTTAAAGTTTTACTTTTCAGCTTGTGTAGAGAAGTTTCAAAATGCTATTCAATATTGGGCTGATCCTGCAAGAAAGCTAAAAAAAGCCAGTAGTGGCTCAGTTTGGACTTTTTTAAAATTTTTGTCCAAACATATCCCTTCCTGGAGGGAGAGTCCACACACTCCCACATGCTGATCAGAAAAACATTGTAGGTGATCTTTGTGTCTTGATGACCTATCACAAGAAAGGTGTTACAAACACCTTTGAAACCTATCTTCTTCAATCCCTATGATCATCTCAATGGTCCAGTCTACAATGACCAAACACTAATGTGATTTCTTACCTTTTGAAGTCACATGACCAACATGTATTCCACCTCATGCAAAACCTATGTTTGGAAAGAAATCCTATTGGCTGCTGTTACGAACCAGCTTCGTACCATGTTCGATCTCCCAATGCATCTCCTGATCTCATCTTCCATTCTTATCGTGGCAGATCTGTCCTATCTTTGATACTCATATATCTTAGATCTCGCCACATACATGAGGCTTCTCTTCCATTCCAACCACATCCTCATGTTGTACTCATGGATCACCTCACAGTATCCTCATGGCCAATACTTCGGACCTTTATGTATTATTGTATGACAGTGCACTTACCATACTTAGTTACCCTTAGCCCTAGCACTGCCATCCTGTAACAGTATTTAGGTTAGCACTGAGTGACCTTAAGTCCTCAGTTCTTTTATACTCAATATCTTTTGCCCAAGCATCTACGGTGATACTTGTGAAGTCCAGCAAAGCCTCTTCATAGAGCAAGCTCTACTCATCAGCTAGTGGTGGCCCTTGCGCCAGTAAACCCACAACACACCAAGAGTACTTATATCTGTCCTACCTCCGGATACTGGTTTGGTTTGTTTCAGCTGCCATTGAAACAACCCTAAATGGATGAGCTGTTCATAGTGAAGTGGAGGGGTGGAGAATAGGAGCGAGCAAAGGATTATGTCCTTAGAGGTGTCAATCCCTTTATCAGAAGTCTTTAGGGGAAATCACCAAGAGAACTTTACTGGAGTTTACTGGCCTGCATTCAAGATCTTATATACTACTTTACATGTTTGTA
Organism: Zangia roseola; assembly: GCA_038090095.1. Classification (NCBI taxonomy): domain Eukaryota; kingdom Fungi; phylum Basidiomycota; class Agaricomycetes; order Boletales; family Boletaceae; genus Zangia; species Zangia roseola. The sequence goes on from JBBPMD010000450.1 coordinate 8,336, forward strand.
TCTATTTGGTCTTTTGGCTCTGTGCATAAGATAAGAGTCCGTTATGCTATTGGATGAATGTCATTATGAATCATAGAGAAGTACACTGCCTCGTGGGCTGTGCAAGTGAGTCATAGATAAGGCGCATTGCCTTGTGTCATGTGATACGGATCATATCCTATTGGACGTTTAGTCCTGTGGCAATGCTTTGTGTGGCAGCCAATAGGGATCCATTCCAAGCATAGGTTTGGCATGAGGCATAACACATGTAGGTCACATGATCTAGAAAGTGACTTGGTTTTGCATATGAGGAATGAAGTATTCATAGGGGTTAAAGGTTGGAATTGGAGTGTTCATAACAGCCATACTATGAACAGCCTCCAGATCTATTGTCCAATAGGATAAGCTCCAGACTACATGACACCAAGATATACACCTTATCTATGACTCACTTGCACAGCCTACCAAGGCAGTGTACTTCTCATGACTCATTATGATATTTAGCCAATAGCGCAAAGGACTCTTATCTCTAATCCAAACATGTACAAATGGACTCTAGTAGTATATATACCATGTAACTGTAGTGTACACTCCAGTCAAATTTACTTGTCTTCTTCTCTCATTCACTGGTCTGAGCAACCACATAACCACTCTTACTCCACTTGTCACTTGCTCTACCTTTGAGTGTTTACTTCAAAAGGTAGGGATTTAAGCCAACTCCTCACTACACTCACACTTCTACTATTTCCAAGAGCATTCCAATTCTCAAGAGAAGGCCTGGTTTGTTATTTGGGAGCTGGATGTGATACTTGAGCTCCCTGTGGAGATTCTTCTCCTATACCCTTCTGCACTATTCTACCACTTCAACCTAGACATTAGTGGTAAGATTTGTTCAGTTTACTGCATAGCCAAACAAAGTGAACTGAAATTCCTATTTAGACCTAGTTGTTGCAAGTAAGCTCCATCCAGATATCACTCAAAGAGAGAGTTATCCAAAATGGGATGACTTCTCACAAGGCAGAGAGAGTTTGGTTTGGTTCAACCAGGCAAACATGGTGTAGTCAGCTGAATTGTACTACAATTCAATCAAGGAGGCTAAGGCAGCTGGATTAAACACAGCCACAGATTCCAATGCTGATGCTGATGCTTACTTTGAGCCCTCTACTCCATTTCAGCATCTTGAACTTTCAAAGATGTCTATCTAGTTACTAGCCAATGCTACATAAAAATTTATGTATGAGAAACTCCATAGTGGTGATGTACAGTGCGTCATGGACCTGTTTCTTCCAAGGTCTCCCTCCCAACCAACAAAGGAACATCTGACCTCAGCTGTGACTCTGGAGATCTTTTGAACTTGAGCTTGGGCTTGAATTTGAACTCCAACTGTAGTCTACAAATCTTGGTAACCAAAATCAAGAGCAATGTCAAAGTGTTGAGAGGTCAAGAAAGTACAGGATATAGAACTCTCCAAAGAGTACTCACTACAACCATGCTGTCTACATATGTTGCTGCATCCACTTTTGTCTCTTTCAGTAGACAAACAGGCCCTTTGGTGCTGTTGGTGTCTTGGCTGACTTGAAAGGTGCAGCACTGAAACATCACTCACCAAGAAGGGCACCATCTTGCAAAACAACACAGTACATGCACCATCTAGAAACCTTGGTGTCTGATATAAGCTCTTTGTGTAAGGGAGACCAAATTTTATATCATGAACCAAAATATGACCCAGGTCAGGATGCTCTCCACTTCTCTGCAGACTTGCTTCATTAAGAGACCACTGGGTTAATCGCCATGCCCAGTCTTACTCTCCCAAATCTGCTTGCAATGACCCTAAAGCTAGATTCCATGATCTCAGCTGGGAACAGATCATGTCAGTCTGCAAGTCATTCATTGTTCCACCTAATCTCTAGGATAGCACCACATTGACAGGTACAGAGGGGGCAGGCTGTCTCATTCTCAAACAGACATCTAACAACCAGTCATTACCAAAACCATACATCACATTTAGAACAGAGAGATGTTACCTTTGATAGTAGCTGTGATTGCACCAAAATGCATGCTCAGCAGACTGAGCTGGCCACTGCCTTGCAAACACCATGTGGTGTGGAATACTTTGGGGGGTTCCATGTCCTCAATATCCTTGACTTGCTTCAGTTTCACCTTGGTCTCTGAGTGACAGCCTACAGGACAAGATGAATAGGAGGTAATCAGTATCACATCATGCAATGCAAAAGGAATGCAACATATGGTTGCAGTCTCCTCCATGCCTTCATTGATCTGTCTCATCAACCAACCCTTGACAAGCCCAATGCTCACAAGTGCCTATATTACAGAGAGAGGGGGCAAGATCTTCTTGCTATTGATGTGCTCAAGGAGGGACTCAATATCCATCTAGTGTACTATAAGCAGCACTGGCATCGACATAAGGAAGTGGAGGACAGGTGGGAAGAGGTGGGGGTGGTTGGGGCCACACCTGTGCAGTGCCAAAATAACCCATGCCAATGGGGAGATGTCTATGACACTTGCCATCTAGGACATGCACCCAGTGTTGTGTGTTTCCATCCAGAACTAGAACAGACCTTCATATATCCCCATCTTGTCCCAAAGCAATGTTAATCTGGACATGTATTGGTGGCATGAGCAAAGGACAAGCATGTGAGTGAGATCATATGGAAGGTTGGTTGAACAAAGGAGTCATAGTGCTTTGTGGTGTTCACATGTAGTCTGCTGATTACCCTCAATACTCTCGTCAAGGTAAAGCTCTAGTAGTATGTTCCATACTGTAGCCAGATTCTGTTTCTCTGCTTCTTCATCCTCACCTGCACCAACAGTGGCAATGCCCAACTCCAACCCCTCGATCCATCTAGTGCTTGACCCCACCACCACAGCTATTACAGAAAACCCAGAATCTCTGGAAGCAGTGTAGAGGAGCAGATCTCCTACTACCGAAATCGATCATATCCAGCGTCTATGACTGTCCCAGAAAGTCATTGGTACATCTTGTGCACTTCTCCAACTTGAAGGACTTTCTTTTGCCACGTTTTTATTGATCCACTCTACTCATTTTTACATCCATGTTAGTTCGTAGACCTAATTTTCACGCTTAGCGTTTATTTGACCTTACAACTACCTTGGACACGTGCAGATGACTTTGTCATGATTATATTTGTTATGTTTCAACGTTTGATTGATGTTTTTGACTGATGACTTATTCGTTTCAATGACCGTTACTACCTTTTCACTTATTTCAAATCTTGTCAAGTCTTGGGTGTGCCTGGACTATAAAAATATGTGACAGAATATGAAATAAGTATCTTCTGGATCTCTCTTGCATTCTCCATTGTCGTCTCATAGTGAGAAAACTTGCCCTCACCTTGTGTCATCATCATCATCATCATCATCAGTGTCATCTTGTTATCGTCCCTGCGCGCAGTTTAACAAACTGTTGATTAGTCCGATTGACTTTGGACTTCGTTCTCTACCTTTGGACCTAGTTTTCAAGCGTCGGACCAGCTTTGCACTGGCTTGGTTGGTCGATTGTATCCTTCTTTTCTGTACTCCTCTCCCTAGAACCCTTGGGGATGAACCTCTCACCTCAAAACTAACCTGTGTGCTTGGTCTCCAAGCGCACTGAGGATCATTCAGCAGAGGCTGAAACAGACAACCAAATGATGAGGGTTGAATGTAAGTAGAGTATGAGAAGAGTGTTCTCAGTCAAGTGGTTGGAGTATAAAGAACCAAGTAAACTTTAATAGAGTCTACTGGCGTTGTTTGCATGGTTTTTATACTATTGTACATGTGGCTGTGTATTTATTACATAAGCGTCGTACCATTCCTACTATTAATCCCATTGGACAATAAGGAATGATAGATGACTGATCATAAGGTTTGGTCCCTTGATGCTGATGCGTCAGGTAACCATGAGGCATGTCATAATTGATGTGGCAGAGGGGCGTTCCTTGATGGAAACGTGTACTGCTTCTAACCACGATCGGATCTGTGATATATTAAATGGATGCTGTTCAGGCTGTGTTAATGTGGCAGCCAATAGGAACGAATTCCGAGAACAGCCTTGGCATGAGGTATAATTACGTAAGCTGCTGTTCTAAAACCTTTGAGGGTTGAAGACTTGTGCGTTTGTCTTTGGTTTATTGTCATAAGGTTCGAAGAAGATAGGGGCTAGATGAGCGTTCGTAACAGAAGCTATGAAGATACCATTGGAACTTCCTGAACAATCCTGGCAAACATCCCCTATGTCCTTTGAGTCCTACAGTACTTTGATGATATTACTCCTCTTTTCTTACCTGGAATGATCCTATCATATGTATGGTCCCCCTTCTCCAGTCCCTTTCTACTCTTTTGGTCTCTCTCATTCTAATCTTCATTGGGATACATTAACACATTCACTTTCGGAACTTCCAGATGTGTTAACTTCCTTATAAGTATCTTTCCATTTGTAGAAGTGGAACTCCGTTTTCCATATGTCTAACCCTTCCTTATGTTCCTCTTCTTCTTCAAAGAACATCCTCCTCTTTCATTGACCTCTTTTGACTAGTTACTCCATTTATCCAACCAGACTTCTATAAATACTTGATGACCTGTACAGTAACTCCCCAGCTAGTTCTATACAATACAAGTGTAGTTCTAAGACTCCCTCCAAGCTACTTAGGAAGTTGTTATTGAGACCCTACTGTTTATCCTATCATTCCACTTCAGAACTTTCTAACCTGGAACCTACAAAAGACTGTCTCAGCTCTATGCTTAGTGTAATAGCAGTGCTATCATCTCAAGGAACTCAGTGAACCAGATGGGGTGATCCACAAAATGAGCAAAGAAGAGTGTTGGGGGTGGCCATCTAGGTGGTGTCTGCATCCCTGGAGCACTCACAGATCATTGGTGGGGAGTGAGAGATTGGATACTAGGCACCAACCAATGCAACAGTAAGGTTTTCTTCCCCTTCCTCATCCTCTTTTCTTCCCAATCCCGCCATTGCCAGTGAATGTAGGAGGTACTACAGATGCTCTTGATAGTGGCAGTAAAGCAAGATATGGAGGCAACGCAGACAATCCTTGTGCTGGTATTTGAAGTGTTTCTGGATCGCCATGTCGAGATCAAGCAGTGGTTCTTGGCTTGTTCCTTGTCCAGGGATGGCTTTGCCATCAAATGTGGCAGTTCCAATGACTCTTCCCTTGCTGTGGACAAATGCATCCACTTTGGTGATATCGCCCACCTTGGTGTAGGTATTGAGGAGTAGTGTTGTGTGTTCTGCATTTGCAAGTCTGTATGTATGTAGGCAAGTGGGTGTTGGTTTTAGCAAGAAAGGATTGAAATATGGTCATAGCAGACATACTTTGTGCACAACATAACTTCCATGAATGCCACCAATCATCTGCAAACACCCCTTCACTGCACCCTTGTGACCTCCCTTCTTGTATAGATAGTCGCTATGATGCCAGCATACATCAGTCATGTCCAGGCTCTGCATATATGTATGTAAAAGACCATGACAGTCTGGAGAGTCTGGAGAATGCTGGGAGAGTCCTGGAGGATGCTGGGAGATACTGGAGAAATATCAGGAATTAGTGGGGTATTGGATCAGACCCAACCAAACACACTAAACTTTGCCAAACAATCCAAACCTGACCAAACAATCCAAACAAACCAAACTAAACAAACCAAACCAAACCAAACAAACCAGCCAAACCAAATCTTACCAATAAACTAAACCTAACCAAACACACCAAACAATCCAAACATGACCAAACACACCTGACCAATCAAATCAAATCAATCAACCAAATAAACCAAACCTGACCAAACAAACAAACTAACCAAACCTGACCCAAATCAATCAAACCAAACCAAACCTAACCTAACAAATCAACCAAACCAAACCTGACCAAACAAATCAACCAAACCAAACAAACCAAACCTGACCAAACAAACCAAACAAATCAACTGAAACAGACAACCAAATGACTAGGCTGAATGTTAAGTGGAAAGTGAGAAGAGTGTTCTCAGTCAAGTGGATGAGGTGTAAGAACCAAATAAACTTTGTTAGAGTCTATTGGCATTGATTGCATGGGTTATATACTACTACAGAAGAGGCTGTGTCATAATTATATAAGCATCGTACCATTCCTACTATTGATCTCATTGGATGATAGGGAATGATGGATGACTGATCATAGGGGTTGGTACCTTGATGCTGATGTGTCAGGCAACCATGAGGTATGTCATAATTGATGTGGCAGGAGAACGTTCTTTGATGGAAACGTGTACTGCTTCTAACCACGATCGGATCTGTGATATATTAAATAGATGCTGTTCAGGCTGTGTTATTGTGGCAGCCAATTGGAGTGTGTTCCGAGAACAGCCTTGGCATGAGGCATGTTTACGTAAGCGTCTGGTCTAAAACCTTTGAGGGTTGAAGACTTGAGCGTTTGTACTTGGTTTATTATCATAAGGTTCGAAGAAGATAGGGGCTTGAAGTGCGTTTGTAACACTACCCCCCTTCTGTGGTGAGGCTCCTGAATCACTGGTTTCTAGCCAGTTCATCGGGATATCTTCTTCGTTTGTATCGCATAGAATTTCCATGGGTGTGAAGAGTGTATTAAACTCTTGATATGTCATATGTATTTTTCGAGGTTTCTGGGGGTATTTCTTGTGATACTCCTTTATTGCTATTGGAGCGTTGTTTAAATTTGTCTTTTTCTCCCAGGTTCTGTCTTCCTCGGCATAACCTTTCCAATGTACGAGATATTCCAAGGATCTTCCTTTCATCCTGGAATCGACAATGTAGTCGACCTCGTATTCTTCCTCGCGATCTTCTGTTACGTAGATTGGTCCGGGTCTTACAGCATCCTGCCCTGGTAACCTTTCCTTGTACGGTTTTACACGAGTGATGTTAACCACTGGGTGTATTTTCATAGATTTGGGTAATCGCAGTTCTACCGCGTTAGAACCCTTCATATCGGTTATTTCATAAGGCCCGATCCATTTCTCCATGAGCTTCTTTGATGCTCGGGGTAAACGGAGGTTATCGGTAGCGAGCCAGACTTGGTTGCCTATTGCATAATTAGGAGCTTCAGAACGGTGTTTATCCGCTTGCGTTTTCATACGCTTCTGAGCTTCCTCCAGGTTTTTCTTTGTGTTTTCTAAGACTTCTTTCATATCCACAGTCCATTCTTCGGCTGCGGGAGATTGCATAGACCGCTGTTCTATTCCCATTCTAGGGACGTAAGAGCGTGTTACTTCGAACGGGGATTTCTTTGTCGAGGTACTTCTTTTGGTGTTGTACGAGAATTGCGCTATTGGCAACCAATCGACCCATTGTTCTTGGCTCTCGTTACAGTACAGCCTTAGGTATTGTCCGACTTCCCTATTCATCCGCTCCGTTTGTCCATCCATTTGAGGGTGATGTGCGGTGGAAAGTTTTATATCTATTTTTAAAGTTTTGCATATGTCTTTCATAAGTGTGGATGCGAATTGAGGTCCGTGATCCGAAATGATGGTTGTGGGTAAGCCATGATGCTTCCACACATATTGCATATAAAGTTTCGCTAAGTTAAGCGAGGTGCATGTTTTGTTGCATGGAATGAGTTTGACTTCTTTTGAGAAGCGATCAACAACTGTGAGAATCGCGTCGAACCCATTTGACATAGGTAGATCTGTAATGAAATCTGTGGAGATGTGTTCCCAGGGTTTATCCGGAACTTCTAGCGGTTGAAGCTTTCCTGCAGGGGGTTTGTTCCCTGTCTTGCTTCGTGCGCACATCTCGCATCTTCCTATGTAATCCTTGACATATTCTTTCATAGATGGCCACGTGTATGACCGTGAGAGGATTTCATAAGTTTTCTCATAACCGGGGTGTCCGGCTACTGGCATATCGTGAGATGTTTTTATGATTTTTGTGCATAGTTTTTCTGGTATGAAGATTCTATTGTTCCGTTCCAGAACATGTCTTGACGATATTTCATATTTTTGCTTTTCGCATAGTGTTTTGACGTAACCTGAGGGGAGAAGAATTGTTTCATCTCGGATTTCTTTGAGCATCTGATCTCCTATATCTGAGATCTGAACCGCTGTGCTTCTGATTTTGGCAGGGTCCATGACTAAGATGCCTTTGTTATTGTCTTCGATTCCTTCGGTGTGATCTTCTCTTCGACTTAATGCGTCTGCTTTTCCCATGCTCGTTCCAGGCTTGTGATGTCATGTGAAATTGAAACGAGATAGGTATTGCGCCCATCTTGCCTGTCTCCTGTTCAGGTCTTGTCGTGTCATAAACCATTGGAGATTCTGGTGGTCATTCCAGATCTCGAATTCATATTTGGCACCTTCTAGATAGTGCCTCCATAGTTCCAAAGATCGTATAGCCGATAGCATTTCTTTATCTGCTACTGGATAGTTCCGTTCTTCAGGGGTCATAGAGTGTGAGTTATAGGCAATGGGGTGCCAAACTCCTTCTTTTTCTATAGATAACACCGCTCCTGTTGTGTAGTCCAATGCATTGCTTTCTAGGTGGAATTTGCAATTGTTATTTGGATAAGCAAGGATTGGTGCTGTGGTAAAGGCATGTTTGAGCTTATCAAAAGCTTCTTGGCATAGGGGTGTCCAATTGAACTTCTGATCCTTTTTGGTCAGGTCGTGTAGAGGACGTGTGAATTTTGCATAATCTTGGATGAATCGGCGATAGAAGTTCGCCAGGCCTAAGAACGAACGAACATGTTTGACTGTTTTCGGAGTTGGCCATTCTAGTACAGCTTTGACCTTCTCCATGTCCATGGAGATTCCTTCTGTTCCCACGATCATTCCGAGGAAGTCCACTTCTTTGACTTTGAAATGGCACTTCTCTGGTTTGACGAAGAGATCGTTTTCTTTTAATCTCCGTAGAACTTCCAGAACTATTTTGTCGTGTTCCTCGGCATTATCCGTTGAGGTAAATATCATAAGGTCATCGATGTAGACGATGACCACGCCTTCCATATCGTTAAATAGATCGTTCATCATAGTTTGGAACGTGGTGGGTGAGTTGCATAATCCGAAGAACATGACTAGGGGTTCATAAGCACCCTTGTAGCAGACGAAGGCAGCTTTCCATTCGTCACCTTCTTTGATGCAAACGTTGTTGTATCCCCATCTAAGGTCCATTTTCGTAAATAGTTTTGCATGTTTTAATTTATCCACCAGCTCGGAGATGAGCGGCAACGGGTAGTTATTTTTGACCGTGTGCTCGTTCAGGTATCTGTAATCCTGAACCATGCGCTTCTTGCCATCCTTTTTAGGGACGAAAAACACGGGGGAGGTTTGTTCCGATTTCGAAGGGCGTATGTATCCTTTCGCTAGCTGGTCTTCGATGAAAGCCGCAACCTCTTCTTGTTCGGTTGGGTTAAGCGGAATTAATCTTCCCTTTTTCGGTTTGAACGTGTCTTTGAGATCTATAGCATGATCCCATGGCTTTCTAAGCGGCATGCGCTCTGACTCCGTTTTGCTGAATACGGATAGATATTCATGGTATTCCGCGGGAACTAGTTCCTCGGCGGTCTTTTCTGTTGAAGTTGTAGTGTAGTTGTAGTGTAGTATTACATAAGACAAGTCACATGACTTCCATGTATATATAACTCGCCCTGTAGCTGAGTTATAATAGGACTTTGAATCACTCTTGATCTCATACCACCACCATCGAACGTTAGGAACAATGTAAGTAACTCAATGCAACACTTTCCTACATAGCCCTTCGAACAGGTTATGAGCCCCGCACCGCCATTTGTGGTGCACGGGAATCTCCCGCGCCCTATTCAGCGTTGCAATTATGGGTGAACACCTTGAACTATCTGCGTGCGTTTTACGCCCGATAGCTTCCAAACGTTCAGCACATATAAGTCGCGTGTGCGTTATACGCCCTCGACTTTTGTGGTGCTTTGGACCATTGGAATGGAGAGACTTTGTCTCTTTGGACCATGGGTCACTGAACGTCTGATGCGTATTTACGCTCCCTTCATTCACTTTGTGATTTAGGTTACTGACGATTCAAACCCTAGACCATCCACCAATCCAACCATGTCTGCATCCTCTGCCTTCAAAGACATCCCAACCCTCTCCGGCGCCAACTACCGAAAGTGGGCCGAACAAATGCAAGCCTACCTCCGCATGGCTGGACTCTGGCAGACCGCCATGGTGCGCCCTCACCCTGAGGCAACTGAGGAGACTCCCGTCGACCAGGACAAACAAGACGTCTGGGACGACAAGAACGACCAGGCACTCGGTGCCATTCGTCTCAAAGTTGAGCATCACCTGCTCCCAGCCCTTACCGAGGACTCCACCGCCAAACAGCTGTGGGACCTCCTACAGTCCAAGTACAACATCTCCTCGATGGCTTCGGCCTTCATCGAGTTCAAGACTCTCCTTACCATCACAATTCCCGAGAACGCTCATCCCTCGCCCGCCTTTGCGAAACTTAATTCGCACTTCTCGCGACTTTCGGAACTTCAGTATCTGATCGACTTGAAAGTTCAGGCCATGTTGGCCTTATCGAAACTGCCCAAGTACGCTGAATTCATCGCCACCATTCTTAATCAGAGCACTGGCGCCACCTCCGAAACCACTTCTGCAGCCATGGCTGAGAAGATTCCGACAGTGGCCGAACTCGAAAAGGCATGCATTACCGCCTGGCAACAACATTCATCCAACCGGCCCGGTAACAACAACAACCGCGGCAAGTCGAACCAGTCGCAGAACGGCCAGCAGCAGCAGGCCAACCGAAACACCGCTATCAAGCGGAAAGGCAACAACGACCCGCAGTTCTCCCAGCAGCAGCAAGGAGACAACAAGGGGAAAGGAAAAGACGGTGATGACAAGAAGAAACGTCATCACAATGGCAAGCGCTCCAAAGATGGCCAGGCGAAACAGGACGAGCGGAAGGCAAAAGCCGCCACCACTCAGGAGTCCGCCTCCTTTGCGTTCTCCACCGCCTTCATGGTACCTCCCACTGTCGCCACCACCCCCGCTACCATTGACCCGCGTGCCCTCTCACACACTCCCAGCGCCACCACCTACGGTCCGCCCGCGTTCCCACATGTCCAGAACGCCATCTCCCTTCTCGACCGGATTGGCAAAACGCCATCCATTCAGACCATCCACAACGTAGACAAGATCACTAACAAGCATCTTGACTGGTCTACCGGTCAACCCTCCTCGAGCAACTCGCTCCTGGACCACATTCTGGAACAGCCCGACATCGAGATGGTCGAGTCTGATGATGACGCCATCTACGATGATGCAGTCTCTCTTGGGTCTGACCCGGATGAGTGGCTGGAGAGGTTTTACGACTTCGATGGGAAGACGTCCGAGTACGTTCCCTCCTCATCCTATCCTACTATGGGTACTAACGGCGCGTTTACGCCCTTACAGCGAAATTATTCATTAGTTTCGATACCCAATGTAGTAGATAGTAGCTCTATCAATGCGAATACTACATTATCATCATATACGATGTGTGACGATTGCTCTCACCACATCGGTAAAGGAAAGCAATGACAGACTGATGAACGCCGCCATATGTGGCTCCTTGACTCTGGTGCATCTTCGCACTACTCATCCCACTTCGACGATTTCGTCGAATATGTCGAATATGACAAACCCCACTTTACACAGACCGCCAATGGTGTTGCACCTATCAAAGGAGTAGGCACGATCATCGTCGACTTCAATGGCCAACCGGTGCGATTATCGCCCGTAATCTATATGCCATCATGCACGATCGGCCTTATCTCGATGGGCACTTTACTAAAAGATAGAGCCCTTACACTGAGAGCATCGCCAGGCGCCCTCTCCTTCTATCACAAGAAGCAGAAGCATACTATCCTCTCGTTCCATAACCATGACTCTGACACCATGTATTGGATGCGCGCTCCCACGACACAGCTCAAAGCTACAACTGTCTTGTCCATGATAGCAGTTGATTACGAACTCATTCATCGTTGCTTGGGACACCCCTCTAAGGATGTTATTAAACATGCGCCCAAACATATTAAGGAATTTCCGAGCGTCATTACGCCGAAAGACCCCACTCTCTGCCGAGGTTGTGAGCTTGGCAAGCAACCCAACCGACCGTACCCTCACTCCGAGGCGCGTGCTAACACCCCGTTTGAATTGATACACTCAGACCTTAAAACGTTTGAGATAGAGTCGTACCATAAATACAAGTACACGATCGTCTTCTATGACGACTTTACATCGCATTCTTGGGTTCAATGCTTAAAGAACAAGTCCAAGGCCTTTAAAGCCACTAAACAGTTCTTTGCCTATGTCAACATGCAGTTCAACACGCCTATCAAGGCATGGAGATCTGATTCAGGGGGAGAATATACCTCCAAAGCTTTTACCGATTTCCTGCGTGACAACGGCACTCGCATCCTCCAATCCGCTCCCTATGCACACCAGCAGAACAGACGCGCCGAGCGACACATTCGCACTCTGATGGATAAAGCACAGTCTATGCGCCTACAAGCATGCCTTCCCGACTCATATTGGGAGTTCGCTTTTGCGCACGTGTGCCATGTATACAATCGCACTCCATCTGCTCGGATCAATTGGAAAACTCCATATGAGTTAATACATAAAGAACAACCTTCAATCCAACACCTCCGTGTGTTCGGATGTGGTGCCTATGTGCACATCCCGGATGAAATCCGTACTGGGAAATTACAACCAAAATCCCAATTGATGATCTACCTTGGCGTCTCCGCTGGATCTGATTCTAATTGGATCTTCATGCGACCAAACAATGCGATATTTACCTCGTCGCACGCCATATTTGATGAGAACCTATTTCCTAGGTGCTCAGGGGCTCGGCCACACCGGCCTGTAAGCAGCGCTCTGTGCAATCCATCTCCACATGAAGATCATCACTCGGATGACAGTTCATCTGATGAGTCTGACGACGGTGCGATACTCGCCCCCAGACATGATAACCGTATTCCTAGGCCACGAACACCAACACCGGAACCACCGGCCACACCACCTCCTGTTACGCCCCCATGGGCTCCTCGAGCATGCCCTCCTACTCCTCCACCACTGCGTCGCAGTGGACGCATACGTCAACCGCCCTTGAGGCCTGACAATGCTTATGGTGAAAGGAAAGACCCTGTCAAACAGGTACAGGAGATAGAGCAAGACTCCTCTTGGAAGGAGATGATCGGTGAATCGTCCCGACAACCCGAACCAGAATCACCTCACGTACCTGGTGGATTACCTCCATCCCCGACTCCGTCTGAAGATGATGTTGAGCGCCTGACCCAGGAAGGGGGAGAAGCGTTAATCAATTTCTTATGTTCTAAGGCGATTATACCGCACGCGTTCACTAAAACGAACTATCGTGAATGGTCATTTAAGGATATAAACAAACTCCCTCCCGCTGAACAAGCGTTATGGCGCAAAGCCTGTGAGGATGAACTGCAAATGATGAAAGATCGTAAAGTATGGGAAGTGGTCGATAGACCTACCAATCGGAAAACCATTAAAAACCGATGGGTATTTGACGTCAAGACAGACGGACGAAAGAAAGCTCGCCTAGTTGCGAAAGGCTTTTCCCAAATCGAAGGCTTAGACTTCGACGAGATCTTCAGCCCAGTTGTGCGCTTTGAGACAGTGCGATGCATGCTCGCCCTCGCCGCACTTAACGGCTGGTACTTAACGGCACTAGATGTCCGATCAGCCTTCCTTTATGGACTACTGGAAGAGGAACTTTATATGGAGTTTCCTGAAGGGTTTGCCGACCCAAAACTAAAAGGCAAAGTGCTCTGCTTATTGCGTGCAATCTACGGCCTTAAACAAGCCGGCTTAGCATGGTGGAAGTCCCTAGACAAATCCATGAGCACACTTGGCTTCAAGCGTCTTAAAACAGATGCTGGCCTCTTTATCTACCAACAAGGATCTGATATCGTCCTTGCTATCGTCTATGTAGACGACTCCCTCTTCTGCGGACCCAACAAACAACTAGTAGACAAGCTGAAGGCCGCATTCATGAAGAAATGGGAATGTCACAACCTTGGGGAACCCTCTGAATTCCTCAGGATGAGAATACGTCGAGATGGAAACACCATCCAGATAGACCAAATGTCTTACCTCGACAAAGTACTTGAGCGCTTTGGACAAACCGATGCCAAATATGCTCGTACACCCTTACCGCAGGGATACTACCCAGCGAAGAATGATGCCCCTGTCAACCATGAGTTGCGGACGCGCTTCCAGACAGTAATCGGCTCATTATTATACATCATGATTGGTACTCGCCCGGACATCGCCTATGCAGTTACGCAGATGGCTAGACAGTCCGCGAATCCCTCGCAGGAACACCTTGATAAGGCCCTGTACATCTGCCGATACCTACTTGGCACTCGCGATTACTCGCTTGTGTACAATGGTTCTACTGGCAAGGGATTACTTGCTTGCACCGACTCTGACTGGGGTCAAGATAAGATCTCTGGTCACTCCCAGACTGGCTTCTTTATGAAACTGTCTGATGGTGTGTTTTTGTGGAATTCACACTTACAAAAAACCACTGCCCTCTCTTCTACCGAAGC